>VOPJ01015084.1:0-52519 GCA_014673585.1 Semibalanus balanoides | reverse complement strand
GTGACGTGACAAAAAGGTTAATTTGTGTGTGTTTTTCCACTCATATTTGCGAATTTCAGGACACTGCTTAGAGGCCCCTCAGGCTGGCTAGGGGCACCTCAGGGGCCAGGGTCATTGGTCATTGGCCAAGCGTCCTGCATGTTAAAATTCAACGATTGTGTACTCTTATATCCTTTCAATACAATATCCCAACACCCAGGCTTTAAAATCACAGTCCCAAGAGCAGAATCCCAAGATCTTGTGACAAATCCCAAGTTGTGATCACGCTGGCTAATATTTGCATGGCTCTATCAGAAGGTAGAGTTATCTGACGAATCAGACTCAGGGGTGGTGACGTCACTTGGATGCCGATCCCCTTGCCCCTTTGCCAATAAATCAAAACTCACAATTTGTGACGGACTATATATATATATATATATGTGTGTGTGTGTTTTTACTCAACCAATTTACGTGAATTAAGCGGTAAAAGGAAGACCAACTCAAGGTCTCTAACTTATCTAAATAACATTTCGCTCCTAAGTCACTTGTATTTTGACAGCGCAGGGGCGAAGATCTTACTCCTTCGCTAATGGTAAAAGACAATGCAAGCCGTACCACACTGTCGATGCACCAAAAATATCCGTACTCACAACTGAGGTCACGATTTTAGAAAGAACGACTTATGATACTCTTTTCGGGCGGTTAACATACGTGGTTCTTTCTTTGCATTGCATCCCTAGCCAATCGTGCCTATGGTGGCTGCAGGGATGGACCCCCTCAGTACTTGTTGTATTTGACGCGGTGAGAGTATTACGGCGCCGGCGTGTATCTTGCTTTTGAGTGCACCAGGGGGGGGGGGTCGTCATCCCTTGCAGAGTGCATTGCATTGAATACTTGTGACAATCAGCAGGTGTGGCAAAACACTTCATTGGACGCCACAGGGTTACCTAGGGACCTATCGTAAATTTCAGGCTTCTTCTTGTCAATTCCTGAGAGGAAGTTTAGAGAGTTTATATATTTTTATGGAGTTCTTAGGATAGTTTGCTAGTCTTTTTGGGGATATCTAAAGTTTTTATCAGGTATGGTCTGTAATTGCTTTTTTCGGGCTGTAATTAAGCCAGTGGTTGGTGAGGAAAACGATGCTTTGGTTCGTTAGTTAGGCCAATAGTTGCTCTACTGAGATGGCTTATTTGTTGCAGTGCTTTATCCTCCTCTTCGCATGAAATATCAATCTCTAAAATAATAGCGCGCATAAAGCATTTTAACGGGCTAACGGCGGGCCTAGAGCCCGTGTAGCGTGAATAACTTGTGACGTCCAACCCCGGTGGTCACTGAAGTAATAAAGACATTAAAATCGTATAGAAATGGCGTTCACAGAGCCGGGTACACAACACCAATAAAAAAAAAGTGGCAATGATCACACAGCTCAAGACAAAAGACCCAAGGACAAGAACAGAGAGAAAATCACTTTATTTACGCACAATTTTGCCCGGATAGACGATTCTACCTGAGTTCATAGGATGCTCGCAGGGGCCTCTTGGAGTGGACTAAAGAATGTTTCACGCAGAAGATAATAATGTCGTAGTTGTTGGGTAAGTAAGCGTGAGGAAGGTTTTAAGATATTTTTTTAGATATTTTTTAAGAACAGAGAAAACTATGTAAAAGAAATAGCTCGGGGGATTCCGGCCAAAAATCCAGAGACCCACCCCCCCCCCCCGGTCAACGCCAGGAAATCCTGTCCCATTTGGGGCAGGATTAGGGCTGCCCCAACAGGATTTGGGCTGCCCCAAATATCTCGTCGACGTTCCTGCCACGTTTTGCATACTGGATGGGAGGGACGCCAATACAAGATTAGGCCATCCAGGTGACACTCTTGAGCACTAGATACTAGCAACTTTAATTGAGCAGGCTTCCTCAGGTCCCTTGGGACCTTCCATGCCTGTAACCTAACCTAACCTAACCTAACCTATCATCAGTGTTGGAAAATTGGTCATTTTCTGGTCTTTTGAGGGTCCACAAGATTTTACTCTCTTGAAACATTTACTCTCTTTTCATGTATTACTGCTCACATTTTCATATTCAATTTTGCAGGTTAAGCACACTCATTTGGTGTGTCAGTAGAAAAGCAGTGTCTGTTGTTACACTACACATAAGCAAAAATCTTAAAAAATGTCAGCTAGCTAGTTTTTTTTTACCAGATACTGGACAATGAGCCATCAACACTCAACAGTGCAACCAGCTCTGCAATGCACATGGATAATTGACCTCTTAAATCAGCTGTCTTTTGAAAACATCAAGATTGGACATTTTTGTGAATGAAAACGGCCTGAAAATGTCAGAAACAGTGCAGTGAAAATGTCAGAAACAACAGTGCTTGGACAGTGCATTACCACTTCAGTGATCAGCAGCTATATGGCTTCTTCACAAAGAACCCAGACTGCAAAGTGTGGCACAGGAGTCGACAAGGCACACCAGCCCATGAGGAAAATCCGGACAAACCCGGACCAAGAAGGCCAAAAATCTGCACCAGTCTGCACCATACCAGCCAAAGATCCACACCAACCCATCAAAACAATTAAAATGTCCTTATTCTGTCAGAAACCAAGAGGGCATTTCTTCAGCGCTAGTTCCTAATGTGAAAAAGCATGTAAAGCCTTGTTTAAGTTTACCTGGTTAAGTTTATCTGCCCCGTGGGACTGTTGCCCGCGGCGCAGCATTGGCACAGCACCATTACAGGTCTGCACCGCATCCTTCCAAACCCACACTTCAGGGAATCCACACCAGCTTCTCTTAATCTGCATCAAATCCGCACCAGCTAGGGCGGGCCCGCACCGACGAGATCTCGTCGAATATGTCATACCTTGAGTTTGCAGTATGGCAAAGAACTAGGCACCATATTCAAGGATCTTGTTTAACACCCAAGTATGTAAGGGCATCTGGGCTACCAGAGTATCTGTCATGGGCTATGCAGCATATTAACGGTAGGACTTGGGGTTGAAAAAAGCCAGCTTGTATTGAGCTTATGCGAGCCAGTGGCTTTTATTAATTCATTCCATTTTCAATCGGCTGAAATAAATACAAGATATCTTAAATTTAGCATCAGTGTAATACTCATTGAGGTCAGGATATGTTGTAGTCAACAAATGTAATGAATGTATATTGTATGTTAAAATATTTTGTATACAAATTAATCTCATATATTGCAAACTCATTCAATAAGACTGTACATAACTACAAATTTAGGTTATTGCTTCAATCAGAAAGTTTTTAAGACATAGTTGTGTGTGCAAAACTGAGGGTCTTACTCATTTGGTACCAAAAACTAGCGAAAACAAGGTGTTAGTGTTTTGTTTATCATGCGACATGCACAAGGTTTATCATGACTCACTATTAACTTGCGCTGTGATGATGAGGATGGCAGTTGGCTGGGAAAACAAGGCATTGGTTTGTGATTGCCATATCTGATGACCATTACAAAATTTACTTTAAATGTATCAACCCGCACCCCACTGGGTGCGGGTTTGAGGGTTTTGGGGGTTTGGACACCCATCCCTGCGTTTTTCAAGATGCCGAAAAAACTGTGGCGCGTAGCGCCGCTAAACTTGGCACAACTTATCATTGATCCTTTCCGCACATTTTGTGAAAATTCAAGTTTCATTTCAGATTAGGTCAGCCGTCAGGTCACCAGGTCAGTTCAAGTGACCTCACCCCCCAAAAAGTTTGTGGTCGTGCCATGATCACAGTTTCTAGGGGATTTAAATCAAACTTTCAGGATGGCATTAACCCGCGCATAACCGCCCCCCAGAGATCTCGAAAACTACGCAACGTAGCGAGAAGCGAAAAACGCCGTGAGGTAGGCCGTGGCGAGTTCTAGAGAAACTGTCAAAGACTATTTTTTGATCAAGGTCAATATTGAGGTCACCAGAGGTCAAAACAGGTCAAATTTTCCCATATTTCGAGCAAATGAAGCATTGCTTCACATAATCCGGGCTAGCTCAGAACTAACATATACTTGAGCTATCCGAAAAAAGCACTGCAAATTGCGCTTGAAACCACTCTTCGCTAACATTCCTCAGATGTGTGATAGGGTCAATAGTTAAGGCTCCAGAGGTCAGCAAAGGTCAAAATGCTTAATTTTACTGAAAAAGTTTGTTGGTAATAACTTTTTAAGTTCAAAAGATAGGGCAGCGATTTTGCCACCATCGTGTTTCTCACATCACGGCGCATCGAATCATATATCGTATCATCTAGCTAGGTCAAATTAAGCAAATTTGCCTGACCTGAGGTCATGTCAAGGTCAAGTCAAATTTTATGTCAATCGATGGAAGTCGACAAGAGAACCATAATGGTGAAAACCACAGCACTCTACCTCACCTAGAAGATGAGTTATCGTACAAAAGCCATATGACCTGGGGGCACATTGGATTTGACCTTAGAGAGGACACGGAAGAAAAATACAACATGCATTCTTCTGCTTAGCTTCAAAATAGTGATAAGGATAAAAACTGACCACATTTAGCCAGGCTTTGTTCGATTGGTGCGCATTTCAATTTTCTCCTATAGCAATGGGAGGTCACAAAATTGACATGACCTCAGGTCATCGATATAAAAAACGAGATATACGAACTGTAGATACCCGAGGCCTTATCACACACTATGAGTTTCAAACTGTTTGGTTCACCACTGTGGCTTCGGCAAGAGTGTAAATTGCAAAAAACGTGATTGAGTCAGTCATTCAATGTAACCTGACAACTGACCTTAAGAGCCAGGAAGTCAAAAAATTCATAAAGTGTGCGTAATTGATGCCCAAACAGCTGTGCAAAATTTGGCGGCGCTACGCACCGCCGTTTTTCCGCTAGTCCTGAAAAAAAAAACTGTGGGGGCGGATATCCGCTCCCCCCGTCGGTGCGCGGGTTAAGCCATCAGTATCTAAAAAATTGTATCTCATATTTTTTATATCGGTGACCTGGGGTGAGGTCAATTTTGTGATCTTCCCATTATAAGTCAATGGAGAAATATTGAAATGCTTCCTTTTTCGAGTTATCAGTCCAATTCATTTTGGATAATGTTATCATAGGATTGTTTGTTTGACACAGATATTCTTACCACCAGCTTTGAGGAAGTGCAACATGCACCAATGTGTTTGTCTCGTCGAGCCACGTCTCCTAATATGCAACATGACCTACTTCGGTCACCACTTGACCTTGACCGGAGGTCATATTTTTCAGCTGACCTAATTAGTAACAAATGCATTATTTCAAAGCGCCTTGACGAGACACAAACACGATGGCATAAGTAGTTTTTTGTTGTCTTTATTAGGTAAAACGTTATAAGCAAAAAACCGCATTTTTGACTTTTATGACCGCCTAAACTATTGATCTAAGGTCAAATTTGAGGACATAAAGTTAGTTGCAAATTTCAATGGCTATCCACTGTTTTTTTCCCGTTTGTTTCTACCTAGCATAGTTCCCGATATATATTTTTTTGGAGCGAAGTCCTAAAACTAGAAAATTTGGCCTTCGATGACCTCTGGTGACCTGAATTTTGACCTGAGCAAAAACAAAATCTGAAATAGCATCAAAATTATTTTTGACGACGTTTCAAACGATGTTTTTTGTTTTGTTCTACGTGCCATAGAAGCTGAGTTAGAGGGCGGTGTTCAAACACCCCCCCCCCCCCCCCCCAGTAGGGCGAGGGAAATGCAGAGGCCCAGTGGGGCGCGGGTTAAGATGTTATACAGATAATTTCTGACCAGATAAATTATTGGTAGTTGTAAAACTAGCAATATTTTGAACTTGATTTGAACTTTGAAGATTGATCATTGAAAGTAATTGATTGACTAGGTCTACCAAATGTGATCATGTAAAAATGGTTTTGGATTTTACGTCAAGCTAACATAAGTGGCCTTTATTCTTAACTAGCTGGGATGCCCGGCGTTGCCCGGGCAATTAATTACCTAATGTTAGCAATAATGACACACTGATGTATTTTTAAGTGGTTGCGTATTAGCATTAAACTTGAAAAATGCAACCCCAGTCACGTCCATAAGATTACACTTTCCATGTTATCAAAGAATGTTAACAATACTGACAACAAAAAGCACCACTGAACAAATTGCGTGGTTCCAGCTATTATCCAGCAAGTTGCCGAAAAACGCGGCTCCACTTGTGAACTTCCCCGAACACAAGCTCAGGATTTAATTGGAGCATTAAATTTGTGCCATGCGTTATGGAGCATAATCAACCTTTACCTAACCTTTTTATCAGTATCGCTGCTGATGGAGCATTCTTGGCCGGATTGGACACATCCGGAGTTGCTTTCTGGCCTATCCTAGGAAGAGCCTCCGAGACAACTTCGCCATGTTGGGGAGTCAAAATTACCCCCTTCTAACTTGATACGAAAAGGAATTAAAAGACGCGAAAAAAACGTCGAAAGCTCTCAACTGTACATCGAAGTTATACAAAGACCATTTTTAGCAAGTTCCATATTGAGGTCGATACAGTCATCAAAGGTTCAACTTTCACAGTTTTTTTTACTTTGCTTCGACAATAAACCCCGTATAGTCTGTGAACTATTTGATAAGCTAGGACAATCGGAAATAGAAAAATCGAAAGCTCAATTAAATGTGTTAATGCTATCTGATGGGTCCTTCAAAGTTGAGCTCAAATTAAATAATTAAAGGCCCCAGAAGGTCATCAAAGGTAAAAAATGTTAGTTTTTGGTAGAATTTGTTTTCCAGAATAAAAACTTTTTTTATCTAAAAAGATAGAGTATTATTTTAACACCATCGTGTTTGGTCTCGTTTAGACGCTGAAACATATACATGGTGACCTGGTAAGGTCAATTTTCAAAAATTTGACCTCAGTCAAGGTCATTGGATGACCCAGATAGGTCATGGTAAAAATATTTTGTATTTTTGTTTGTCCAAAACCATCCTGTCATTATGCTGATTCAGAAATTGTATGGGTATTGTATCCATAACCAAGGGTTTTCGATTCCATAACGGTCAAACGGTTTTCCATTTGCCCTTTATTATGTAGATGTATAGTACAATTTTCTTAATACAAAAACAGGGTAGCTTATATTAATTTATGCCAGTCACTTAAAACTATGGTTCAAACCTGTTTAAACCAGGCCCCTGCTTAAATTTACCAACCCTGTTTATTGATATCAATACACACTGACCCCGGTAGCGGAGGTCAAGCATGTCAGTAGGAATATCTGGACCAGCAGCGGCAAGGAGCAAATCGTTTAAGAGTTAGATACACACTGGCAGCCACACCTGTGAACATCTGGGTGATCTCTGTTGCCACCGACGCCATCACAGCTCAGCCCAACTGGCCAGCTGCACTGAGTGCAGTGCTGAACTTACAGGCGACTGGTCTGTTACGCTGAACTCGGCGTCTGGATTCCGGCGTGAATGGCTCGATGCCGAGTATGTCACACAGGGGGGGGGGTCCGGCCATGGTTCTCCTCAAAAATGTATGAAATCAGAGCAAAATTGAGACATTTCCTGGTGTAAAATACAATGTAAGCAACTTTTACTAAGAAAAGTTTGTTTTAAATCATCAGCTACCAATGTATAAGCAAGCGGAATCCGATGAGTTTTTAGAATTGTGTGAGACTTTGGACTTTACCCCCCCCCCCTTAACAATCGGTGGCCCCTCCCAAACCACCGTTTGGATCCGCCCATGTGTTCACAAATACTGATTTGTTGTGTTCTGGACTGTATTTTATTTTGACGTCTCGTTATCATGTGTTAATTTCAGGTTTATTGTGCGGCCAGTCCAGCACCGGATCTTGAAATGGGAGGCCACGATGATAGCCACCACCACCATGGCGACTGTGCCCACGAGGACACCGGCGTGGACCCTTCCGAGATGGGAATCATGTACAGCCTCTATCAGAAGATCGACATTGATAACGTGGTCTGCCTAAATGAAGAGGAAGAAGACTCGGGCAAGGCCATCTTCAAAGCTTGGGAGAGCAGGCTCGACAAGGAAAAGGTGAGCAATGAGCATGACCAATCAGTTGACATGCTCTGATGGGATGCATATTCTGGCGATATTTGAGTAGATTTTCTGTAAAAGGAACTTTGCGTTTTTTGTGGATTGTTATTTACTAGATACTCTCATTGATTCCTAAAATGCTAACGTCAATCGATGTTTCAGTTTGTGGACTCTGATGCCGATGCTGAACTGCTGATCAATATTCCGTAAGTCACTAGATACTGCAGAGAAGCGAGGTGCTCATTGAGCTTGTTCGTTTCACATATGACCTGTATGCATTGCATTACTTCAGGTTGGTACTATTTGTTCCAAAATAAGCGTCCCGCTGGGTTGGCCGGCACAGCAGTTAAAGGGAATATACCGCCTTGGGAAAAGTATGTGGATTGATGTAGATGAGTGCCCAGGTGAGAGGCTCTCATCTCCATCATTTCTAATAATTTTCCCAATGCGTTATACTCCCTTAAACTGCTGTGCCGGCCAACCCAGCGGGACGCTTATTTTGAAACCAATAGTACAATCCCACTCCAACCTTCGCTGGCCGTTTGCGAAGCGATCATTGGTCGTATGCATTAGCAACAGAACAGACGTGCAAATGAATCTTATACAACAACCGATAAAGCGTGTGTTGTTGTATTTTGTCGAGTGTATCGTTGTATGATTGAATCGTTAACGGTAACTCACCATTGTATCATGACGAAGAACATTTTAATTACGACGAAGAGTTGAATGTATCCCAAGTTCGGTTTCGTTTGACGATTTGCTTGCCATTCTTGCCCAGACAGTGTCAGTTTACCTCGCTGTTCAGTCAGCTCATTTGTTCCACTACTCCGCTACACACAATATGTGACGTGTTTTCTTTGACGTTCCGATAGCTTCACCGGTAACATCAAGCTGAAGGGCCTGATTCTGATTGGCGGAGAGGAAGGCACACACCCGTCCAAGATCCGACTGTAAGTCCTCTCCGTCAAAGAACGGTTGTCGTGTGACGGGAATGAGAGGTTCGCGTTCTGCTAGCTGAAACGGCGCCCGCAGGTGTCTACTTGCCTGGATGGAACTAAAGTAGTGTTAATGAACCTCTGAGCTCGTGAAACTATACAGTGGACCTATGGGTCCCTCTGAGCAGTGTGAATTGTTAATCAGTACGTTGTTGATCTGGGCCAGGTGCAAATATTCCTGTGACCTCATCTGATCCAGTGTGACCTCTGAAGTCGAGGCGATCTCTGAGCTGACGGTATGACCTCTGGATTCTGATGTTCTTCCTCTGACCTGTGTTACCGGGGGTGTCGGCAGCTTCAAGAACCGGCCGCAGATGACATTTGATGACGCGGCCGCACCCTGTGACCAGGAGTTCGAGCTGCACCGAGATCCCGACGGCAAACTCGAGTACAACACAAAGTAAGTGGCGATGGGAGGGACAGTCCAGGTGTCCCACTTGGTCCAATTTATTGCAATTTGTCATACTCTGATCGATTATGATACACCAGCCCAGTTGCGTTTTTAATGTAGTTGTCATATATTGTAATCACCGATTGTAACTGCTTTGTTGTGGAAACGTTATAAATCTTTAAGACTCGTCGAATTATGCCTGCAGAAACAGGCGAACACAATACACAGCAAACACGAGTGGGAAGTTTGCAGTACTGAGGGTGTGCGGCGTTTGAACGACTAGGCCTATGCTGTGTAGATGGCACTACCATCGTAATATAGATGTCGCTACCTGTCGGATCCCACCATCGTGCTGACTCGGCCTGTCTCCGGCAGGGCGACGACGTTCTCCTCTGTGCACCATCTGACTGTGCACGTGCCGGCTAACATGGGCGGCGGCGACGTCACCCGGCTGTACTACCTCGGCCTGCGCGGAGAATTCTCCCCCGCCCACCGGCACGGAGTCACAATCTGCAACTACGAGCTGCGTCCGAACGCCGCAGACGTGAAGGAAAAGGACCTGCACGACGTGACCCGCCAGGTGCAGTGACGCGCGACTGATGCGGACACGGGACGGGGACGTGCGGCGGCCGGCCGCCGCCGCCGTGTACCCAGTTTCGGGATTTGCTGTGTAGCGCAGTGGCTCTCGCTCTCTCAGAAGGGCGGCTGGCGCGTTTGGCTGTGGCGTGAGTGGCTCGCGGCGGCGCATTCGAAGGAAAAATGAGACTGCGGTCGGGACACGACTGATTTGCGGTGCAGTTGAACGGCGCTCTGGCCCGAAGTCGAGCGGAGAACCGTCACAGTAGCTGGCAACCTCACGGTCCGCTGAGCTACACCCGTGTTCCTAACGGTGTTTTGGTGAACCGAGCCGGGAAGCTGATGCCGCCTTATACCCAAGATCCCCAAAGAGTTAAGCCGAATCTCTGGTATCCCTCATGATTTGGTTTGTCGCTATGGGCCTGTTCCCGTCGCACCTTTAACCTCCTCTTAGTTGCTCCATCTTGCTCCAGCCGTATTATTTAACACAGCAGTTGCAACAGCTTAGAGGCTAGAGGCTGCGGGAACTGGCCCCATGTAAGCCTCTGCTGACAGTGCAAGACCACTTGCATATCTACCTACTGCGACCTCGGATGTTGCTCCACGCTATGGTAGCACTGCACTGTTCACTTTTTTCCGTTCAACAGGTGTCGAACGAACAAAAAGTGGGCTATGTGAAGCGGTAGGCGCTCCACTGGAGCAAGTGCGTGCCGGTCTGTTTGTGGTAAACGTTTTGTACGATGAAGGCCGAATAAAACGGGTCGGTTTGCTGATAATGTGTCGAAACAAGGGACAAGACGCGAGCGGTGTAGTGAAGGGAAGAACAGCTGCTACGGCATCAAACTAAGTTTTAGTCATTTCGTAACGCACTGCGTACATGACGGCTGCAGTCTTATCGTACATCCAGTCAATCAAAACCCGATGACAGCCTCCCCACTGGCCGCCACCAGTCGGCTCCTCGCTCCCCTCCCGTTCCTCAAACACCGTGTTGCGCTTTTTTTGTATTCCCACCAGGCGCGCCGTGACCCGTCCGACTCAGGTCATGTTTGTACGAGAGCCGGCCGGAACAGCGGCGGCGAAGAGAGGCGATAAGACAGCGATGTCAATCAGCCCTGCTAGTTGCGTCCCTTCTTCTTCAGGTAGTCGTTGAGAATGTCATGGGCCTGGGTCTCGCGGCCCCAGTCGCAGATGACCACGCACGAGCAGCCCACCACCTTGCGGGCGGTGCCTTCGCGGTCGATCTTGCACAGACCGGACCACTCGCCGAGCTTCTTGTTGTTGTCAACCTGCCGGGGATGAGGGACGCGTCAGATAGTGCCTCAGACCGCGGGCGAACAGACACGACGGGAAACTGACGGGATTGAATTCACAAGCGTATGGTACCAATACGACCACCGACGCGTGCCTCTATCGCTCAAAAACGTATTTTCTTCCCCAATGGCACTAAGTTAAAAGCCGCAACGCAATACAATACTGACGAAGGGTCCCCTTAGCCCGCGCCCTGGTGGGCCTCCGAGACAAGAGACCCGCGCCCTAGTGGGCCTCCGAGACCCGCGCCCTGGTGGGCCTCCGCGACAAGAGACCCGCGCCCTGGTGGGGGGTCAAAATGACACCCCTATCGAACTAGAAAACTAAAAGGGATAGAAAGATGCGGGAAAACCATTCGAAAGCTCGCAAGTTTTAGGACTTCGCTTCAAACCCCCATTACCTTGGGAGCTATGATAGCCAAGAACTAACGAAAAAAAATATCGAAAAATGCAATCTCACTAGAATATGTCCTATAGGAACGGTCAACTTAAAAATTTGACCTAAGGTTAAGGCCAATTGGTGACCCAGGTAAGTCATGTTGCATATGAGGCGACGCGGCCATAACAAAACAGCAAACCTGGTGACCTGAAGTCAAATTTTTGACAAAGTGTGGGCAATTGAAGTTCAGATACATGTACAAAATTTGGCGGCGCTGCGCGCGCCGTTTTCCCGCTATTCCAGAAAAAAACTCGGGGGTCAAAATGACCCCCACCAGGGCGAGGATTATAGCACACATATTTTTCCCCGGCATAGTCTATTGCCATTGAACCATGAATGACGCAGTAGCAGCAAGCATCACCAAAGACTGCCATCTCCCACCACCCTCCTCCGACACACACCTTGAACATGGGGATGTTGTGCTCTACGCACAGGGCCTCGACCAGCTTGACGTAGCTGGGCTCGTCGCAGTTGGCCGCCAGGATGCACAGATGGGCCTTCCTCTTGTCCAGCGCCTTGACGGCCTCGCGCAGTCCGCGCACCAGACCGTCCACCACCATGGCGTTCTTGAGCACCTCCTGGACGGCGGTGTGGATGTCCATCGCCTCCGCCATCACGGGCGCCACCGGCGCGGGGGCCGGAGCAGCATCTCTGCCGGGCAGGGAGGAGATGGTGTGAGACGAGGTGTCGTCAGATAGGCTGGTGATGACGCAGGCTGTCGGCGAGTTAGTGATGCTGTGCTGATGGGTGATGCCAGCGTCACTTATAGAGAGTTCAGTGGCGTCATTGCAAAACAGGCGCCACCAAAAGCCACTCATTGGCGTGTTTGTAGTCACACGAGTATGGATTAATTAAGCTGCGCAGGCATAACTGGTAGTGTAACAATGGGTGGGGTGTGGGCAGTACTATTGGTTTTATGGCATCACTGATATAATAACATCAAACCCAACCTAACTGGGACGGTCGCAGGAACCCACGATTAGAATGATCCGCTCACATTCACTCGCTGCTCCGCGGGACCTACCGGGGTCACCCAAGACCAGTGTCCCAAAATTTGTTGATTTGTGTGGGAGAACCTGTGAAAAATTTTCCACCTCATTCTCCATTTTAGAAGTGAATTTTCCACTCGCAAATTATGAATCGTGATATTGATTCTGACATAAATAAATATTGACTGGGGGAGGGTTCTGAATACATGATTTGAATTAAAACCACTGCTTTCAGTCAAAAACAGTAATCAATATCATACCATTTTCTACATAATTTTCCAATCTCATGGTGTTTCTGGGCTCAAATTTTCCACCCAGGCCAAAATGGAATCTTGGGACACTGCCCAGGACCAACTTGTAGACAAAACCTACCCTATAACGTAAATAAGTTGTGAATTTAAGCTGTAGGTTTACGTTGTGTCTACAAGATACAAGATATTCTGGGTGAAGGGGGTTCGGGAGCGGCTCCCGGGGAGCCCACCATAAGTTCCCCAGGGCAGCAAGCGAATGCAAGCAGAGGGTTCTGAACATGGGTCCCTGCAACTGTAACAGCTGAAAGGATGTGTCAGGTTTGATTGCTATTACCAATGGCAGCGCCAAGGAGAGGGGGGGGGGCAAAAAATGATTAAAAAACGGTACTTTGTCTGATGAAGAATTTTTTTTTATTTTTTTTTTAGATAATAAATATTGCCTACAAAACTGTCTTCTACATAAAAGAGTGACTAAGTTAAGCACGGGCATCAAAATTGTTAACAAAATGTGCTTAAAAAAGACCACTGAATTGCCACAAAATCAAGTGCTTCAGCATAGGCAGGGCATCTCTGCCGTTCAAAGTCAAAAACGCATAACCAGCAATTTCTTAATTGTTCAGAGAGCATTTTTTTGTGTTACAGCAGTATATATCTGCCGGTAATAAGCAAAATTGCTTGGGACAATGGTATTCAATCAGACAACAAAAGTAATTTTTCTATCAACTATTGTGAAACAAAATAGTCAATTAATAATTACACAGTCAGCAGTCATCACTTTTATTTTTTCTGCCACTTGAATAATATACCAAAAGTACAAAGTCACTCAAGACAAAAACATGTAACTGGACAAAAGCGTGTATGAATCAGATGTGTTGTCAACTCCGGAAACTTGATTTGCACAGTACTTTAGCTTGACAATAACGTGTATCTGCTCTAATTGTGTGCATAGCTGTATGCAATGACAAGTATCTGCAATAATTTGTAAACAAAGCAGCTAGCTATGGTTATTCACAATGACAAAAACGCATAACTGTCAACTTCACGGGATTTATCATGACAAAAACGCGTAACTGCACAGATACGCATTTTTGTCACTGGCGATGTTATGTATTTGGACGACATGTGCACAGGGATGACAGATATGCGTGAGTTACGCGTTTTTGTCTGGGAAAGTTGCAACTTGTAAAATTTATAAGTTTATTTCTATAAGTTATATTCATTTTATTCTGATTAAATTAATACTACAAAGTGATCATGTAAACCAGTTTGTGCGGCTCAACAAGACGAATTGACTGATATTAATAACTGTTTTCAAGAAAATGTCAGTTACACATTTTTGACTTCGAACAGCAGATCTCTATGTATATATGATCTTTATGGTGCTGTCTACCATCAAGGCACTGCAGCACCCTCTGCCTTCTAGTGGCTATGCCTTACCTTGCAACTAATACCAATCTTAAGGTTAGTATGAACTAACAACTAGTATGGGAATACAACAAGAAGGGAATACAATAGGGAGGGCAATATGAACAAAAGAGTATTGTGAACGAGATGTCAATTTGTTATAGATTTGTAATAGGGTAATACAAACGGGAGGACATTGTGAACAGGAGTAAAATTTGTCATAGGTGATTCATAATAGGGCAATATGAATGAGAGGGGATTGTGAACAGGAAGTGAGTTTGCCACAGGGTAATTTATTATAGGGTAATATGAATGGGAGGGAATTAAGAACAGAAGAGGATTTTGTCATTAGGAAATTTGAAAAAAGGGAAAAAGGGTTAATATTAACAGGAGAGGATTACAAAACGAGGGCATAGCGACTTTGAGGGGAATGTAATAGAGGGCAATTTGTAATAGGGGACTGACCCAACCCCAATATCGAGCCAGCTGCACTGCCCACCATTTGTTACATTACCAATACACCACATATTTTTTGTGGATATCTCCAGAATCATTGGGAGTAGGCCCATGCAATTTTCTGACTTTTCCTAAAATTGATTTCTGCATATGGTGATGGATATCTCTGGAACCTTTGAAAGTAGACCCATTCAATTATTTGACTTTCTAAAATTGATTTCTGCATATGGTATTAACATTTTACTATCCTCAGGCTGCATTCTAAAGTGGACCGAGACAAATCTTATCTCAGAATGCAGTCTACATAAACACATTTTGAACATTTGAATAGCATACACCTTTTCTTAATGCAAGGTGACATCTGTTCAGCTCAAATAGACATTTAAGTATTAATGTAACAACAGCATGACATACTGCTTGATATATGCAATTCACATCAGCATAACACACTCCCACCGCAAAGGGCATTACAAATTGACAGTGCACTATGAATTTTTTAAGCCCTTTGATGCAGGAGTGTGTTACGTCAATGTGAGATGCATACCTACATAACATCCTGTTGTTATAAATGAGAAATGCCAAATTGAGCTGAATAGATGCCTCCTTCCATTGAGAAAATGTTTCAAGTTTAAGGAAACGACATATCCAGGGTTGACCTAGTACACTATTAATGCATGACATTGCAGTTGACCTCAAACCATAAATGAAGTGCAACACAAGCATCAATTATTTACTTCGGCTTCCCATGCTTTATAAAAAAGTATCTCAGAGGAATCGTAAAACAATGAAAGCCTTAGTTAACATCCTTTTAATGCACGCAACATGTGACGAGACGTTTACGGCGCAGCTGTACTTACCCTTCCACGTCAGACATAGCTGGACAATGGAATTCCTTCTGCAAAATAAGAGAATATCGTTAGTTGACAATACTTAAGGATCATAAAGATAATCAATTTCATACAAAAAAGACATAAAAATAAATAGAAACACGTTAAAAACACAAACTTACAATGCGCTCAGCAATCAGTCGCTAGCACAACTTTAAGAAGGAAGTTTACGTGATAGAGGCGTTTGTCCTAATAGTATAGAGGTAGAAGGTACTTTATTTTGTAATATTTAAAACTCTAGAATTATTAAAAAATTGACAGTTCATCACTCAGATTTATCAAACAAAAATATTCATTTAAAGACAAAATAAATATCAAATGTAAGATAGTTCACCTCGGCTCTATTGCCCCTGCTTACTGTTGTTCTTCTTTCGCAGTGGCTCCCTAACAGATCTGGCTTATGCCGTATATATTATGTTCTTGTATGTATTGTATAGTTTGTATTGTATATGACGGTCATCCATTTCTGAACATGTTTCTCGGGACATCGTCGACAGTTCTACATATAGACAGACACATATATAGCACATATAGCACAAGACGAGCAATACACAGCAACATCTTTCAATAGTGGCTCACTAATGAGATGAATTTAGCGAGTGAGACTGGCGTTTTGTATTGCCACTTAAAAAACTCCGCAGTATGGGGCAGTCATAGGTCTCTAGTTGGAAGAGTGTTCCATGGCGTCCGCTGCTCTGTATGAAATGAGGCTGGAAGTGCCGGTCAGCCGTACGCGTACTCGGCAGGTGGAGTTGCGCGTGTTCGTCAGCTGCTGTCCGCAGAGCGACATGTCTGAACGGAGGGTGAACATGTCCTTAATGCGGATTGGGGTCGAAGGCGTAGGAGACGTGAGCCAAGAGTGAGGGGGCCAGCGAAACTTCAATCTCGTCTTGAGGGAACTGGATCCCCTTGTGCAGCGGATTTTCTTATACGTTTTGAGCTCCTGTTTGGTCTTCCGCGCATCTGTTGCGTTTTTTATTTGTTGTAATTAAGTAAAGATTGTGATTTTAGCACACAAAAATGAGCAAATAAGTGAGGGGGCCATGGCCTCACGGCCCCGCGTTCATACGCTATGGATTGGGTATCTGAGAGTCCTTGAATCAGGGGCGGTGGCTTTTCAAGAGAAGAGTGGGGGTGGGTTGCAGGGGTCGCCACCCGGGGGACAGGGGTAGTGGACGTGGTCCCCTCAACATTCTTGGATTTTTAGACATTAGGCTATGGGCGTTGGCATGGAAATTAAGTGATCGAGAATGTTCCGTTCCTCCCCCCCTCCCAAAAAAACTTTTCCGGGAGGTTGGCGTTCGGCCTTTGAGTGGGGGTGGGTGGTGGTGGGGGGGGGGTCTGAATAATGCAAAATTGCCTACAGTATCATCAAAATTCACAAAAATACCAATTTCTCTCCGGATTTGACCAGCTTCCTCGTTCAAGTTACAGAGGGGTAGGGGGCGGCAAATGATCAGCCAAGTCGGGGGTAGGGAGGGGGGCTACGAATCCCCCTCAATCAGTGGAGTTTACACCTAACAGACTATTCAGTCTAGTCGCACCACTTTTTGGACGTCCAAATGTGCCGCCACCGTCTAGGTGCCGCTCTCGACGAGGCGCCGTCCCTCACCCAGTAATTATGCCGACGTCGGCCCGACGTCGGTTTTACGTCGGTCCTATGTCGGCCCGACGTCGGCTGGACGTCATATATGACCGCTTATGCCGATGTCCAGCCGAGGTCCAGTCAACGTCGGCGCGACGTCGGCATGCCGCTGCCGAGATGCCGACATCTACCGACGTCGACCTGAACTTGACTGGACCTCAGCTGGACGTCGGCTGAACCTCGGCTGGACCTTAAGGTATAGGTGGACATATCTGACGTGTAGCCGACGTCCAGGCGACGTCGGGCCGACATCGGACCGACGTCGGCATGCCGCTGCTGAGATGCCGACATCTTTTGATGTCGGGCCGACGTCGAAAGATGTCGGCATCTCGGAAGCGACGTGCCGACGTTTGCCCGATGTCGGCCCGACGTCGGCTACACGTCGGATATGTCGCTTATGCCGAGGTCCAGCCGACGTCGGGACGACGTCGGCAGATGTCGGCATCTCGACAACGGCATGTCAACGTCAGCCCGACGTCGGCTTGACCTCGGCTGGACGTCGGCATAGGTGGACATATATGACGTCCTGCCGACGTCGGGCCGACATCGGGCCAACGCGAAACCGACGTCGGCCTGCCGTCGGGATGTTTACTGGGAACCTTTTTGGAAACAGGCTTGGGAAATAATGAACCAATAGTCGACAGACCAATCATGTTTTGCATTATACAGTACACATTATATTTCAGTCGAGGACTACGAATCATTGAATGGTAAAAAGAGACAAACTTTCGTGATCACCCTCCACTTACAGCGAATGCTTCACGCTAAATATAACACGAATATATTCCAATTACGAGGAATTGTATGCATAAAATCCTATTATTATACAAATAAGGTGCTGCAATGCGCTAACTATATAAATGGTGCTGGCATGAATGGGCGGATTCAAAGGGGGCAGGGGCGCCACCACGTGCGTGGCCATGGCCCTCAAACCACCAAAAATCTGTGCAAATTTGACACGTTTCCTGAGACAATAGGAAATCTAAGCAGCTTTTAAAAATAAAAATAGTTTTAAATCAGTTACTGATACATAAACAAGCAAAATCCGATGAGTTTTCAGAATTGTGCTGGACTTTTTTATTTGCCCTCCCCTAACTGACCAAAACCACCCGTTTTGAATCCACCTATGCTGGTATGTCCAGTCACAGCTCCAGTCATGGGCCATAGTCGTGACCACCCTGTACTCGATGGAGTCTGATCCCAGCGCTGGGACGCTGGGACCAAAATTTTGCAGCTCTTCAGTAGGAATCAGGAGCCTAGTTGGAGATTTGAGAGCCACTGACCTGACACTTCAAGTAGCGCGCCATTGTTCGTTCTTGTCCATTACTATTATTAGTCTTATCGAACTTTACAGGGATATTTGGTAATTAATGCTTTTTAAAGAGTAAGGAAACTGATAATAATCATCAAAAAGTTTATTAAAGCACAAGTGATTGATCGATTTGGAGCCAATGATTGATCAATCACACCGATACGTAAGTACTTTACAAAGTAATCTGACAGAGTTTGAAGAATGTAAACAAATTCCATCTCTATCAGCCAGTGAAAGGTTGAGTGACCCCGGGGGAGCAACGCAAGACGGCGCGTCGCGCAGCGATGTGTACTTTCGCTTTTGCTTTCTCTCTCGGAGGACTTTCTTTCCGACAAAGGCGGTGAAGGGTGAGGGCGGCTGGGCTTGTAATCTTGGCGTATGGATGATTGGATGAGGGTAAGTTTTGTAGCACTTTGTTTATGCAAAACGTTGCTACTGTTGCTTGTTTATCGTGCGTTATCGGTATGGATCATGTAAGCACGTTTCAGTTTGTATGGTTTTGTGTTAATGTGCCATTTTTTGGTGTAGGTATGCATCTGTTTTACCATAGGCTGGTTCATGAACTTTCTTAGCCATTCATTTTCCAAATAGGTGATGAACAGCCCTTAAACCTTGCAGCAATTCAGTATTGTTACCTACCAGTACTGATTCTCTTCTATTGAAATTGTAATGCTAATGTGACTATTGCATGACAATGATAGAGGATATCGATTTAAACTTAAGAAGGGCTGTTCCAGCGCCCTCAACCAGATTAGGTTGAGGATATATTTACTCCACCTTCTGTTCCTGTTCCTCAATACAAATTTAAATTTGTTGAGGTTCCACCAACCTCAACCGGTTGAGCAAAATCTCTACAGCTCAGCGAGCTGTTGGGGCTGGTGGAGGAAAGAGATAAGCCATTACTACGCTGACAACCGTTCTTGGGCACCCCTGTTACACTTCAGCTGGTGCGCTTCTTCCATGCGTACCAATGGAAATATCATCTGCACTGCTCTCCATGCTCTACTTCCGGTGTGCTTCCCGTAACGGCTGGACTCTCTTTGTTATAAACAGCCCTCTTCTGGTTGAGGGTGCTGGAACAGTCCCATTTTCTGTGCAAGGTCTATACCTACCTAATACAAATGCAATCATTTCAACATTTCACCACCCACAGCTTCATCATCACTGCATTGCTTATTGCTGACTGTTGTCAGCTTTCTGTCTCTGAGACAACCAATTGAAGAGACTGACATTTGGCAACAAGCATTGTGTTTCAGTGCTAGGAATATAGGATCTGTTCCTGTGGCACCTCTAACTTGCTCTAACTGCCTCTAACCGCCTCTATCCTCCTCCGGTCATTCCTATGGCTGTTCCAAGCTCATCCAACTTTGCCCCAATTTTTCTCTAGAATCCTCCAACCTGCTCCTGAAATTGAGGTTGGACATTCATTGGAGGTTGGAGAAGTACATTTATGGCATGGCATATTATTTGTTTGTCAACAGATACCCAATCATTGCTGCAAACAGCTGATACCTCCTTTAAACTCCTCTAATTATTGCCATGGAAGCTACTTCAACCCTGCTTTGGACTGCTCCAACTTGCTCTGAACTCCTCCCGGAAGGCATCACTGGAACAGACTCATAGTATCAATTTTATTTTATTTTAATAAATTAAGGTTGGTTTTGTTAGGACATGCGTTGCTCAGTCAGGTGTGGTTAGATTGTGTGAGGGTATATGCTGAAGTGTTCAGTAGGTAGCTCATATTTGTTTACATTCTAATTCATCTTTGATAATATTTTTGTTCATTTATGAGCCAGTCACACAGCAGAAATTTAAATCAACACTTCCACAATTTCAGTTTTGCTTGGGTGTCAGTGTATACAATTTGAGCCAACAAAAGACCATGAGAGTGAAAAATATTTACAAAATGGTACAATATTTATTTGTTTTCAATATGGAAAGCAGACGATTTTGTTGAAATCATGTGTTTTTATTTTGTCAATCAATATCAATTGATAATTGGGGAGTGGAAAATTCACTCCATATATGGCAAGTTGAAAATTATTAACATTTGGGTCACTGGGTGTCATTTCCCACCCAAATCAATGCATTTCAGGACACTGAATCATAACTAGATGATTTACCTGAAGTATTTTTCTGGAAGTTTATTTTACATTCTCCCACATATTTCTGTTAAGAAAGGTTATTTTTATAGACTATATTAGATTCCAATTCATTTTTGATCAACTGTTTATTTATTCATGAGCCAGTCACAGCAGAAATCAAAATCACAGCCAAATGATTTACCTGTAAGGCTGTAATGTTTCTGGAAAATTTACATATTTCAGTATATATTTACACTGATTCAGTTAAGTTTACACTGATGGCACAACATTTAGACAATAAGAATGTAGTGAGATTTTCTAGCAGTAAAATATTTGGTTGAATGTCTGATAATTATCACATTTGATGTTGATTGGTGCACTATGTATATATAAGCCATGTTCTGAAATTAATGAAATATCATGTCACTGTTAGGAGACAATACTTATGTCTATAATTATGTCGCTACCTCTGCTGCTGATGCATTTGAATGCCTTGTATTTCATAATGTTTGTGTTCATAAGAGATGTGTTCTCAAACTGCCATGTTTACATTACGCTTTAAATAAGATGCATGAATATATAGTTATTCATGTTCAGTGTTGCTGAACCTGAACTGAACTGAAGCATCACTAGTTTCTGCACGGTGCCCCTGCCAGGAGCCGGGTATCCTGTACCTTACTGAGCAGCCTCTCTGCGTGACTGAGCCCCCTCGCCTCGTCTCCTCTGGCAGGTGGCGGGTGCCGCGCGAGGGTACTGACGGGCGCCGGCAGCGACATGGCGGGCGCGCAGCAGTTCTGTCTGAAATGGAACAACTACCACGTCAACATCGCCAGCTCGTTCGACTCGCTGCGCGTCGACGAGGACTTTGTGGACGTGACGCTGGCGTGCAGCGGCTTCCAGCTCAAGGCGCACCGCATGGTCCTCTCCGCCTGCAGCCCCTTCTTCAGACAGCTGCTAAAGGTGGGTTCACACTGCACAGACAGCGCACCGCATGGTCCTCTCCGCCTGCAGCCCCTTCTTCAGACAGCTGCTAAAGGTGGGTTCACACTGCACAGACAGCGCGCCGCATGGTCCTCTCCGCCTGCAGCCCCTTCTTCAGACAGCTGCTAAAGGTGGGTTCACACTGCACAGACAAGCGACAAAAGACATGGTATCTCCGCTCAGCCCTTCTTCAGAAGCTGCAAGGTGGGTTCACACTGCAGCAGACGGCGCGATGGTCCTCTCCGCCTGGCAGGCCCTTCTTCAGACAGCTGCTAAAGGTGGGTTCACACTGCACAGACAGCGCACCGCATGGTCCTCTCCGCCTGCAGCTCCTTCTTCAGACAGCTGCTAAAGGTGGGTTCACACTGCACAGACAGCGCACCGCATGGTCCTCTCCGCCTGCAGCCCCTTCTTCAGGCAGCTGCTAAAGGTGGGTTCACACTGCATAGACAGCGCACCGCATGGTCCTCTCCGTCTGCAGCCCCTTCTTTAGACAGCTGCTCAAGGTGGGTTCACACTGCACAGACAGCGCGCTGGCGGCGACTCGTGCGTCAGGTTCAGGTCGGTCGCAGGATCCAGGGTCCTTGGATTGGTTTGGAGCTGGGATGTAGAGTGAAAAGTTATGGCTAAAAATCAGCATAGGTGTCGGCGCGCCCTGAAACCCCAATAAACAAACAAACAGCGTAGGGAGTGTAAAATTCAGCAACACAAAATTACGTTCTATGTTTTATCGATAACCAATCACCCGCTTACCAGAATTAGTTATTACCAATGCTAATTTGTACCTGTTTTCCTTCCTTAGAATGGGCGCCATATAACTACTTTGTTTCGGGCCCCCTAAAGCCACAATTATCATCATCATCATCCCTGCTTAGGCTGTCCATACAATTATATCCATAAATCAGTAACAGGGTTTCATTTATCCTATGCAAGGAGTGGAAAATTCACACTAAAACTCGAGAAAAAGAGTGGACAAATATAATCGATAGGGCCCAATTTTCCACCCGATTTCCCAACTTTATGACGCTGTCGCAGACTCACAGTGTCAGTCACAGATGCCAGACGAGGACGGAGCTCGGTATACTCACAATGCCTCGCCGTGGTGGCACCGTGGCAGTGTCATGGTTGGTGGCAGCGTCGTTCGATGCTTGCTAGCTTATAGGCGCCGTTAGTTGTATAACTTCAGCCGCTGCGGTTCCCGCAAACCCCAAAACGCCACCATGATGTTTGCTAGTTTTATAGTTTTCGGTGTTCTTGATATCACAGGGCGCGTCGGAAAATTTTACCCGGCGGTTTTTTGTCGTAATGTCTCGTGAGTCGTGATAGTTTTTGGGACTGGGTTTGTATGACGCTTGTCATCCATCACTAAAATGACGTCACAGCTGAGCCAACCAGGAATCACAGACGATGTTGCATAGAATTGATGACTTACTTCGTAAGCTTTGTACCGTCCGTCTGATATGTATCGGCGATTTGTCATGAGCTCAGGCCTAACCAGTCCGCCTGGTTCCCGTTTGGTGGGTTATCAAACGTCGGCTTCACGCCGTTACAATGTAACGCGAAAGTCTGTATCATGCGCACTTTTTTCTTCGCACACTCGTGGTGATGTAAGGCGGCGTTAATTGTTAATGTTCGGGAGTTCCAAGTCGCGACGGAAAGTTCTGTTATCTGTCAAAACCCTGATTGTCCGGCTGTAAAAACTGCCCCAGTCCACCTCGGTTGAGTCGCTGTTTTCATAATGACGGTCGCTCCTTCCCTCCGTGACCGTTCCTCTGGACTTTTGTGGCGTCCGGTTTGGACGTCGCCGTCGCGTCACAGCCGATTGTCGGGATGGCGTGCATCGCGCCCCGGCTCGGAGCGTTGTTCCGGGTAAATTCGCTCGATTTGGACGAAGGCATGTCTGCGTCTGTGGTGCATCCGTCATGCCATCACCTGCCGGGTAATCTGGTGTTTACACGGCTACACGTGTTCACACGTCTACACGTCTTCACGTCTACAATGTGAACACATGGACTGTGTTCGCATCACACTCTCAACGTGACGTTACTGATAAATCAAACGCCAGTTCCCATTCAGTCGAAGTTTCCTGCAAAATTAATTGTGCTAGCATCTGTCATTCGGATTCTTTATCATTACGTCACATCTCATCTACTTTAGTTGGTGTCATGCGCGCGATGAGCACAATCCGCGCATCAATGGTGAACAGACCCGTGCAATGCATCGGCCATCCCCACGTCTGGCCGCTGTGTGCCCTCGTCTGGCTCAGTGTGGTGATGGACGCCAAGTGACTGTAAGAAGTCGGTGCACCCACAAACCCTAAGTCGAACCTCTCGCCACCCCCCGTCATCTGGCTCAGTGTGGTGACCGTGTCTCCTGTGTCTCCCGGTGTCTCCCTGCAGTCGAACCTCTCGCCCCCGTCATCTGGCTCAGTGTGTCTTCCGGTGTCTCCCGGTGTCTCCCTGCAGTCGAACCTCTCACCCCCCGTCTCCTGGTTCAGGTTGGTGACCGTGTCTCCCGTTGTCTCCCCGCAGTCGAACCTCTCGCCCCCCGTCATCTGGCTCTGTGTGGTGACCGTGTCTCCTGTGTCTCCCGGTGTCTCCCTGCAGTCGAACCTCTCGCCCCCCGTCTCCTGGTTCAGTGTGGTGACCGTGTCTCCCGTTGTCTCCCCGCAGTCGAACCCTCACCCGCACCCGATCGTAATCCTGCGCGACGTCAGCCAGTACAACATGGAGCTGCTGCTCGACTTCATGTACCACGGCGAGGTGAACGTGGCACAGGAGCAGCTGCCAGAGTTTCTCAAGGTCGCCGAACTGCTCAAGGTCAAAGGATTGGCGGATGAGAAGCGCGAGGAGGTGGCACGCACGGGGCCGAACGTGAGTTGGTGGGGGACGGAGGGGGTAGGGCAGGGGAGACAGTAGGGAGGTATGGGTGGTTAGGAGCGTGTGTGGGCTACTAGGCAGTTTGTAAGTTACTTTTGGTGGTGTTGGACTATTTGGTTTCCATGGACAGGGGGCAGTTTGTATGCTCATGTGCGTATATTGTGGTAGGTTGCAAGTTTTAGCGCGGAATCGTGGAATGTTATTTTGCGCTGCTGCCTAAGGGGCGGATGTGTGGTGACCCGTTCTATGAGCTGCTAACGGTCTGGTATCGCTTGTGAACTGCCGATGTCCAGTGGACGGTGCTCTTTGTCTGATTTAGCTAACTGTGCTTGGCGAGATTTCCCAACTGCCGGTCGTTGTATCGCGGGCGGTATCGGCAGTGGTGCTGGTTATATAGTTGAGGCATTGGCTTCACTGCCCACCACAGCTATAGCTTCACTGCCCACCACAGCTATAGCTTCACTGCCCACCACAGCTCACCTCCGCCACTCTCCTCCCGCAGGGTCAGTCCAGCAGTGTGCGGACGCCGTCCTCGTCCCCCGCCCCGGTACCGCCCACCGTCATCCATCCCGCCGCCGCACCGCCCGCCGACGACTCACCACCACCGCCACCGATCAAACGCCACCGACCGATGCCGCTGCCGGCGCTGCTGCAGCATCCCCCGCCACCGCCGGCGGCCGCCGCGCCTGCCGCGCCCCCGCCCCCGCCGATGCCGCCCATGGGCTACGTGGAGCCGGCGTCGGTGAAGCGGGAGCCTCTGGACTGCGACCGGGCCGAGTACGGCGCGCCGGAGCGGCCGCGGTCCGGTGGCGGAGGAGAGGAGCGAGTCAGGATGCTGCAGCAGCAGACTAGCCTGACGGCAGAGGAGGCGGCGCTGCTGGTGACGGCAGAGGTGGCCATGGAGGAGGCGGAACAGACGCTGCCGGCAGAGGCCAGTAGAGGTGAGAGCAGGGGAGGGAGGGCTGCTGGTGACGGCAGAGGTGAGAGCAGGGGAGGGAGGGGCTGCTGGTGACGGCGGAGGCCAGTAGAGGTGAGAGACGCCGCCGCGACACGTCGGGTGACGGGCCGCTGAATGACGCTGGCTGGGAGCGGAGGATCGGTTGTCAGAATGGTAGCAGTCCGATGTTATGTGGTACCCTAAAATGTTCTGACCACGCGTGAATGACCATAGGGGTTTGATGATCGCAATTTGTGATCGATCTGCCCAAGAGCGTAAATAAGTGTTTATTGCTGCACTCAGAGTTGCTGAATGCGGAACCTACACCAATGTTATGGTTGGTTGATGAGGACCGGTGAAACATCAATGGAGTGACCTCCGTCTGCCCGCAGTGCGGTGTCTGGGCCGCGCGGCGTGCCGACTCTGTGACGTATTGCAGGATTCCAGCCCACTTCTGTGGCTGACCGCCTGCCGTGTGTGTGTGACCCCCAGGTCAGCCGGCTGGACCGGGCCCGTCTACTGGTCCACACGAGGCCAGCACCGACCCGCTGAGTGAGTACCTGGCGCCCTGACAGCGCCGGCCATATCACCGTCCAGGCTGTACATCGGGGACAGAGGCACGGGCCAGTGGCCGGCGGTGGAACTGCCTGGCCAGGCTTATCAGATCCCGGTTCATACTACTGGTGGTTTGTTAATTGTTTAAAGCAGGCGGACCTGACAGGGAAATTGTACACGTTAAGGGAAAGGTGTTCCGGAAATTTTAATGACGGTCTAGACGATGATTTAACTCGAGTTTGTATTCCAGTCATTGTTCATGCTCTACTCTTCCTAAGTTGGCTCCGTAACATGTATGATGTAAACCATCGCACCACCGGCCGCCCCTGTCCCCCGATGTGCAGCATGTGTATTGCGTACACGAGTCGCCGCGATGTTTTTCACTCACTTCACGCCTTCAGTACGCTGCATTTCTGCGCACCTGCCCTGGCTGCGGCCCCTTGCCTGTCTCTGTCTCTCTGTTTGTTAGTGCGACCAGTCCCCGGCGTGTCGCGCGCCACCCCGTCGGCCCACCGCCGCCCTCCCTGCACGCCGAGACCCTGCATGTGTTCCCTTCTCACACTATGCTGCGCATGTCATTGTGTCGATGTGTGCGTGTGCTCCGCCGCCCGACCCGGCCGCCTCGCCCGACCTGGCCTGACCCGACCTGACCTGACCTGACCTGACCGGACCGGGTCAGGTTCGGGTGGCCGGCTGTCGCTGCGGCCCGAAAGGGAGAGACGCGTCACACGTCTGTCTCCCTCAGCGCACCTCCACGTCCACCGCCACTGCTGCTGACCGTCTCATCTGCAGAGGCTGCGTAGGGTGACGATTGGAGCGCGGTGCTGTAACGGATGGTTCGTGACGTCATGAGCTCTGAGGAGCTGGAACGGCAGTGTTGGGAGGCTGGGAGTGAGGTCTGAACACCGCGGGGGCTCGGCTCACTCGGACGATGACAGCAGTGGTAGTGCCGGCCGGCGCTGCGGCCTCAACAGCCGGCCGGCGCCGGTTCTCCGGGGTTTGCCGGCGCCTCAGCCGTCTTTAGACAGACATGATGATGGTGATGATTAGGGTTTTGGGGCGCCTTGGCTGTCTTCAGACAGACATGATGGTGATGATCAGGGTTTGGGAGCGCCTCGGCTGTCTTCAGACAGATACATCGCTGGCTGTGTCACAGTGCGGCTTTTACTGTCTACCGCTTGCTGAACAGCGAGGAAACAGCCCATTGTTTCTACAGTCTCGCGGTGTTAAGGTGACTTCTGCCCGTCACATGGAAACGAGTGAAAGTTATGAATCTGAATGGAAAGCTGGGCGCGATGGACATTCTGCTTGTTTCGTTCAGGGTTGGCAAATTTATTCAATGGCCTGGTTTAAACCGGTTTAAACTGGCTGGCATACATTTATTTAAGCGACCCTGGTTTAAACGAATGCGCACCAAATTATAAAAGCCAATTACATTAACTTGCCATAAAATCAAATACCATTTTTACATTATCGCATTGGATAGGTAGACAGTTACTTACATTCAACGATCAACCTTAAAAGCTCAAAACAAGTTAAGTATATTGCTCGCTTTACGACCGCCAATAATTTATCTGGACATGAATCAGGTTTTAAAAATAATACAATACATTTCAATTCACATTTGTGTTCTGTTCATCATGCTTGAGTGGAGAGGCGATCACGAGATCCTCTCCAGAGTGGATCCTCTCCAGATCCTCTCCAGATCGCCTCTCCAGAGTGGAGAGGCGATCACGAGATCGGTTAGTGAGGCAGTCACACAGTCACCAGCTACTTTGTGTTCTGTTCATCATGCTTGAGTGGAGAGGCGATCACGAGATCGGTTAGTGAGTCAGTCACACAGTCACGAGCTACTTCGGCTGCGATACATACAAAAATAAGGTTTACGTTTTTTACTACGAACTTGACTCAAGGGTCTTGTATGTGACGAGTTGTAGTTTGTACGGGAGTAAAAGTTGAATAGTTTTACCGTGGTTATACCCTAGTATGCAATATGTATATAAACGGTCAGCTGAATCGGGCATGCAGTTTCAGATATAGCAAAATAATGGTCTGCACGTGCGCAGTGCATACGTGCCTATGCACGTATGCACTGTGACTCAATGGTTCCGCCAAGCGTTTGTTTGTTTATTGGGGTTTAAGGGCGCGCCGACACCTTTGGGTCAATTTGCGCCCTAACAGCCCTTCCTTAGCATATATGCCAATTTTCACTTCGATAGGTTCATTAGTTTTCGAGCTATGAAATGCGGTGGTGCACTTACGCATGTGCATATTGGTGTATTGTATGCCTCGGCGCGTCTAAAGCAGGTGATAGTCATGCCCTAACCTACATGCACAATTCCAGCTTAATAGGTACATAATTTTTTAAGATATAAAAGGGGTCTGCACGTGCGCACGTGCCATGCAACTTCCTATTCATTATGTGTTAGGATGTCAGTCGGGAGCTGCACACTAAATTTCGCCATAATCGGCCTCGTAGTTTCTGAGATACATCATATAAGTAACCCGACACTCGTATTTCGTCCACGTGCTCAAGCCTTAGCTTTGAATTAGGGATGTAACATAAAGGACATCATTGGCTCTTAGCGTACGCCAAATGTGGTCGAGTTTGATGAAGCTATTCTGTCATTAGGTGCGATTTTCCTCTAAAATCGGTGATTTAACCTGCCCCACTTTTGCGCGTGCCACGTGCTGTGATGCCACGCCTGTCAGAACGCACCATACCAAGAACGAAATTGATTTGATGGACCTATGGAATAACGGTGAAAACACGGTCTCAATCCGAGCCGTGGTTGCCAAGTTATTAGCTTCTGAAAATCGTCTGTACGGCCGTGTCGGGCTGTGCCGGGTCAGATGTAAATTTGCCTAGTAAATTGACGTGAAACCTCACGAGCGCTTCGCGTCCGCTCGGTATTGACGCCTTGCAATGCCTTACGCTGCAAATAAAGCGTGCAACTAGGTTTGGTGCCCCCTTTGAGTCAAGTTCGTAGTGAAATTGAACAGACTACTTAAAGGGAGTGTGCCTACTCTTTTGAAATGTCAAATATGTTTTTCTCGCGGTAAGAAGCTATTGCTTTGATTATTGGTTACGATAAAATTCACGTCTGGAGCCCCTTTAGTTGAATTACATCAAATATATCTGTTTTACTTATACTTACTTATTGCTTACTATATACTTACTCCGTATACTTACTATACTACTGTATACTTACTATATACCTTACTACTACTTACTTATACTTATATAGTTACGGAATTAAGAAGGCCACTTGACCTCACGGATCCCGGGACAATTCTGAGCTTCTTAGGCACGGATTATCTTCTTCAGTCGTTTATGTGGATAGTGTACATCTCATGTACCCAATGTCTGTCCAGTCTAGCCTTGAAAGCGTTTATGCTGGGGGCGTCGATCACCGAGGGCGGCAGCGCGTTCCACTCGTTGATCACGCGCACGCCGAAGGCGTTCCGTCGGACCCTGGAAACTGCCCTAGGCTTCAGCAGCTTCAACTGGCGGCCCCGGGTAGTACTCGAAGTTGCAGTGGTGAAGAACTGTTTGGGTTGGAAGGCAGACACTAAGTTATTCCCTAGCTCGACTACATCGGGCGCTCTCACGTCCTGCGGCTCTATCGCATTATGTCTATCCTGACCCCATTTTTTTCACAAAACTCGCGGTATAGTTTAATATCGACCTCGCGACGGCGACGACGAAGATATATGATAAGACGAAGCAGTGTATAGAAGACATGCCAGAATAAGCTCACAAATTTCATGAATATCTGCGATTTCTCTCGCAGGTACACCTGAGTTCTTCCAAGCGAGATCAATTGGCGTAACTCTGATACATATGTGTCGCTTCGTCCTTTTGAGCACAATAAACTTGTTCTCGCTGATTACATGAGCTTTATAGTAATGTACTTTGTACTTATTTCTCGAGACAATATGTGAAAGCGCGTACACCCAGACTCGGTCAGGGTGGTCGTGACATTAGCTCCTCAGGGTGTAGGCAGTCCGTATATCCATTCGCCTCGGGATAACACTGAATCTATTCTGACACTTCTAGTTAGTTGGTAGTTTTCGTCAATGACGCTGAAGGATCGACGTATGACTGCGCCAAGATGGCGCGACGCCTTGGAGATATCTGCTCGCTCTGCTCTCGGAAACTTCAGATGACAGCCACGTGAACCCCCAGGTCCTTTTCTACTGATGTTCTGGATCAGCCTGGACGTCCCGCACTGTGGTACACGTGGTTGACATTTGCTTCTTCCCAGGGTGCACGAGCTACCTGACATTATTACAGACACAGGTTGCAAGGGAAGCTTGCTCACCGATCTGACCATTCGGCAGAGGGCCGTCTCAGATCACTCTGACAGAACTTGGATGGTCGAGGCCGTGGCTGACCGCTTCCTGTAGACTTTCGTGTCGTCCGCGAACATTTTGACGGATGACAGCACCTCTCCCGGCAGGTCGTTGACGAAAATTATTAATAACAGCGGCCCCAACACGGTTCCCTGTGGAACACCGCTGCTAACCGCTGCCCAGTCCGATCTGGAGCCATTGACAGTCACCCGCTGCCGTCAGCCGCTGCTGTCGTTTTGCATTTGTTTTGTTTCAAAACTCATAAACGATCGTCACTATAAACAGAGTAGCGAAGATGTTACCTTTAATGGGCGCCACTAAAGACCGATAAACAAACCTTTATGAGCAATTGTATAGGTTTCGTTTACCAGTTGATCGAGAATCTGTTCGGCAAGCTGTATCAGGCTCACGAGTTGTTTCTATTGCGCCAGAGCTAAACAAATATGCTTGGCGTTGTAATTTAAAAGAAGCAATTGCTTCTCAGTAGCGAAAAAGCTCTCTGGCGAAATATCGATTAATTTAAGTACTGCCAGTATGTGATTGGCGACTGGTATATCTCAGCACTAAAGTGATTCTGGGGAAATTGAAGTACATGGCTAAATTCAGAAAAATATGTTCTACAGACTAGTGTCGCAAACAACTCCACATGACCAATGTTTGTAGGCACGCTCCCCTTTAAGCATCGACCGAGAAATCAGTGGATTTGTATTTACTTGAATTACCCATGTGTTGAATTACATGTGTTGTGTGACCGCAACGACATATTCTGAACTCGCTGAGTTCAAGCCGGCTTTTATTAATTTAAGCTGGTTTAAACCGACTTAAATTGATATATTAAATTGATATAAGCCACTGGCTGACATAAGTTATATTTAAGCCGGCTTTTACCAGCCTTGGTTTCGTTTAGTTGACTTATGTCTGGGTATAACTAATGACATAACGATATGGAGCGAGTCAAGTTGTTAGTGTAGCTGCTGGTAGTTGCGTTACTAAGTACTGGACAGCGATATTCTGATATATGTTTAGAACCCTCGCTCAAAACTGATCATACAAGCAGGCCTGCATTTAATAACTCATTAATAATCAATGCTAAGGAATATTGTTATTTACTAAGTACTAAGTACTCGACAGCGATTTCTGATATATGGTTTAAGACCCTTCGCTCAAAAGCTGATCATACAAGCAGGCTTGATTTAATAACTCATAATAATCAATGCTAAGGATTGTTATTTACTAAGTACTAAGATTACTGGACAGCGATATTCTATATCATGTTTAGAACCCTCGCTCAAAACTGATCATACAAGCAGGCTGATTTAATAACTCATAATAATCAATGCTAAGGATTGTTATTTACTAAGTACTAAGTACTGGACAGCGATATTCTGATATATGTTTAGAACCCTCGCTCAAAACTGATCATACAAGCAGGCTGATTTAATAACTCATAATAATCAATGCTAAGGATTGTGTTAGCTGGCTTCAGCGGAGCGGTCATCGGTATCTTCGTATACCTATCTAGGGTAAATTGTACTTGGTAAAATTGAACTGTCGTTACAAGATAAGGAACTTATAGATATGGCTACCTACCAGGAAAGAAGCAGTGGCTTTCGGTAAATGGATCACGCGAGTGTTGTAGATAAACCATCAGTCATCACGATAAACCATTTGCTCTGGATGAGTGGCGCTGAAGCACGCGACACTGCCGACTGCCCGGCGAGTTGATTCTCCAATGTTCCCCGTGTTGTGCGGTTATCAGTCGGTATGCACCGCTATCGGCGCGGGGGCGAGCCGCGCCTCTCTGTTTGACTGAGTGACGGCTGTGTGCTGTGGACGGGCCCAGTGGCCGAACCGGCTCACCAGAGACGGTCTCGACCTACCGTTACTCGCCGGCCCGTTACGTCACCGTCGCGACATACTACAGAAAGCCGTGAAACCACACCGCCGCTGCTCCGATCGCGCTCGCGCCCCTGATCCGCCGCTTTCGACAGCCGTTTACCGGTGTTAATAAACTCACATTGAGCCGGTACAAGGCCGAGTAGTGTGTGTTTTTCGAACGTCCAGCATTCCGGTGTGGACCGCGGGTCCGTCTAACGAGATGAGGCTGCGAGGAGCCTCGAGAGGCGCCCATGTCGGCCCCCGGCCGGCCCTGACCGGCGAGAGGCTCCTCTGATGCGCCCTCGATCCCGCGCAGATCGCCAGTGAAAGTGGGCCCGGTCATGGTTTTCGGCTGCTTACCGGCGGGAACGATGGGTTGCTGGGTCGGTCACGTTCTCCCCGGCGGCGGCTGGAACCGACTGCCAGCTATTCTGTCTGTCGGCCAGACAGAAATGATTCGTTGTCTGCGCTCGGCGGCGGCCCGGATGATTTGCTCGTGCTTTGCGCGCTGCTTGGTGAATGTGAATTGGGGTTGATGATTGATGCTCGCTCCGAGGTGTTAGCTGCTACCTGCGCCTCGGAAGAGAGTGTTTCGTAATATGAAATTGTTTCGCAGAATGGTGTAATGACATCCAGTCACATTTTCTTGCTATTAGAGTATGCAATAGTTCAAATAATGTTATTATTATTTCACATCTATGTGTGTTTAAGAACTGAAAAGTCTTCTACAGCAAGCTGTAAGACCTTTAAATCTTTATTGGTTCGCCTCAATCTCTGGTTACCCAATGTGCTAAACATTTTGCAACTTGATACATCTTATGCAATCTTGAATAGCTGGCGATTTTCAGCTGTTTCGAAGATGCGAAACCGATGTTTGTTTCGGCAGAGAATGCTGAATCTGATGCCTTTTTCGATGAGGGTTATCATCGCTAAGTTGTGGGAGCAAGCAGGGGGTGAATACGCACAGTGTTTCAGTGTCGCTGATCGGTTTCGCCTGATCTGCGGCGACTTTCCTGAGCACGGCGGCGGACCGGTGCAGGGTTTCGCAACCTACCGGCCTTGTCTGCCGACCGACCGACCGACCGACCGACCGGCCGGCCGGCCAGGCTGCTCTGCAGCGGGCGGCGCGCAACTGAACTTTCACGGCTCGTTAGCGACCCAGACGCCGGCGGCCTTTTTCCGGACCGATGTAGCGGCGCTCTCATGACAGGCGGTCGGCCGGCCGGCTCAGTCCGGGTCAGTCCGGGTCAGTCCGGCTCAGTCCGGGTCAGTCCGCTGGTCCCGGCAACAAACGGCCCTGCAGGCCACGGCCAGGCCAGGCCAGGTGAGGTGAGGTGAACCGTTGCCAATGTGACGTCACTTCAACAGGAGGCCGGCCGGTGACCATTGTGCTGAGCTTGCTCCGGCACCGTCCCTTCAGGTCAGGTCAGGTCAGGTGAAACGAGCTGCCAATGTACCGACGCTCTCAATTCTCATTGGTGGGCCGGTCTTCGCTCGGCCCGCTCGGCCCGCTCAGGCCGCTCCGGCCGGCAGGTCGGGTGTCTGAGTAATGCTACATGTCTCTGTATACCGGGCCCCCGGCCCGGGCTCCGGACCCGCTCGCTCAGGCATTTCCTGCTGAGTAGCCGTGCCCGGCCGCCCCAGACATGCAGCGCTACTGCGCAGACGACAATCACACTGGGCAGTCGCGCCAGATTCCAGTCTCGGAGGAGTGGACCAGCTGTCGGCCGTGACGGAGAGCCCGCTGGACTGATGACGCTGTGGGAGGGTTTGACCGGTCGGGCCTTCTGCAGTTCTCAGCTGTGCGACAGTAGCGGACCTCAGCCAGCTCCCCGGGCCCATCTGTCAGCTGACACGACTGGGGGAGTGGAAGGTGGCTCCGGGCTGTTGGTCCGGCGCTGGATATCCTCCACATATGGTTCATGTCGGCATTGGTCTGTACTGAGGTCTGCTGTCGGAGGCTATCCCTGACCAGTGACCAGCGAGCGACTCGGGCGACCAGCGGGCGGTCGACAGCGTGCCGTCCCCGACCAGTGACTAGCGAGCCGTCACTGGTCAGGGACAGCTCTGTCATCAGCACCTGCAGCGTCGCTTCGGGCAGCCACGCCGGCCGCTCGGCCGCTCTTATTCCAACGATCGCTTCCGCTTGTCGGTAGACTGGGCTGTGATGTGGGCTGTCACGGGCGGCGGTACGAGACTGAGTTGCACGGTGTGCCCTCCTGAGGCGAGTGGTGATGAACCGCCACCCTGCAGCCCCACATCACCATTATCCAAGGGGTGGCGAGCGGTGCGTCATGGTGGAGTTTGTAGCGGGCGGTGCGGGCGGCGTTGAGGCGGGCGGACTGTGGTGCGCGGGGCGGCGCGTGTGACACCGGGCGCGTCTGTCTGTCTGCCGGCAGGTGGGGGCGGCGCGTCCGGGCTCGGTCTGCTCGCCGTCACCGTCGCCACTCCGCTGTCGGTGCTGCAGCGCTGTCCGCACTGCCCGGCCGTCTTCTCCAGCAAGTCGACCATCAAGGACCACGTGGCGCGCGTCCACTTCCCGGTACCGGTGCAGTGCCGGCTCTGCGGCAAACTGTGCGCCAACCAGGGCGTGCTGCGCGTGCATCGCAGCCGCGTGCACCGGCAGAGGGGCCCTCTGCCCCAGTGATCAGACGGGAATCTGCTCAAGGAGTTTCTGTGAGAGCGGAGTGATGCTCGGAAGGGCTGGGCGGACGCGGGCTGGGGCTCGATCAGGGCTTTCGGCTGCTCAGGAGGCGGTCTCTACGTGTTGAGAGAGACGCTGGAGGTTTGTCTGTGGTGTGTGACGTCATGGACGTTCTGTGGTGTGACGTCATGGACGTTCTGTGGTGTGACGTCACGGCTGTGGCTGCGATGAAGGCTGATGATTGCTCAGGACCGGAGGCTGCTGGTGGGATCGGTGGGGAGTGGGGAGGGGCAGATGCGCTGTCCAGTGTTCTTTTTGCGGGGTTGGGAGGGTTCAGGGCGAGTGAGGTGTCTTTCGTGGAAAATGTAGCGTTGATTCTGCGTACAGACCGGACGTAATTCCGCCACTCTAGATATATTGTCAGGATGGTCAGATGATTTTGTCTCGTCGATCGGTGTCAGAGAATGGGTTCTCGTCGGAGCCCTGGAGTTGAGGCTCTCATTCTAAAGCGTCGTAGGATTTGTATCTGGCTTACGAAGGAGAGTTTTGTACACCTCCGTTACCATACCAGAACCGCTGGTTACCATTTACAAGTCGTTTAGCGTACAGTTACCAAGGTTCTAACAGAGTAGATAGACGTCTTTTTAACGGTGCACATTTAGCTTTCATCTTTCAGGTGTCGTATAGCACGTACCCCGGGGCTAGAGTAGTCAGTTTTCGGCGATTGCCACCGTAATATGTGAGCGTTACTTGGGCTGTGAGCTGTTTGGCGTCTCTTTTGGACGAGTGTGTGCACCTGCCATGTGAAGTGTGCTTAACTGGTGGTGGTCACTGACCTGTGAGAGAATGTTACCGGCGCTTCGCGCGCCCCAATCCGACTGCCACTCGCCTTTCAAGCCGCGGAGGCCGCGGGAGACTCGTCGCGGCGCATCGCGGCGATATTACGGCGATTCACGCGAGAGTTATCCGTGCCGAGTGTGTCAAATACACGGTGGTTTAGAGGAGTTGTGGTCTGGTTTGCGTTGCGAGTGGAGAGCGCGCTGCGGACGGTTAGGCGGCCGGACACGGTGAGCCGGCGGTCCGTCTGAATTTCACACGAGCGGGGGTGTTAAGGACGACTGCACGAGTCCAGTCGGTGTGACACTTGACACGGCGGCCGGTCGGTATGGTGGCGCGGCCGGTCGGTATGGTGGCGCGGCCGGCTAACGGTGGAGGGGGCCGGCTACCGGTGGAGGCGGACGGCTACCGGTGGCGCGTCGGGCTACCGGTGGAGGGGGCCGGCTACCGGTGAAGGCTTCGTATCCGAGCTCGACACCCTGGACTGGCGGGGTCGGCTCCCTTCCCCTGGCGGTCCTTGGCAGACCCCCCGACCGGGCTGTCGCGTGGTTTTGACCGGTACTGACCGGTCCTGAGTCCACCACCTCCACAGCTGGCGACAGAAGCGGCGGCGGCGGCGGCTGCTGACGTTTGCCGGCGCTCTGTTCCAGGTCGGATGTTAATCTGTCCCTATTGCCCCCACCTGTCCAGCAACTACGGCAAGCTCAAGGCGCACATCGGCAAGGTCCACTTTCCCGTTCCCGTCAGCTGCGGCGAGTGCGGCAAGATCTGCAAGAACAAGTACGCCCTCCAGGTGCACAAGAGCAAGTACCACCGGCGCAGCTGGCGTCTGTCGGCGCCGCCGGGCATCTACGGGCCGCCGCCGGCCGGCTCGCCGGTGCCCCTGTGGCCGGAGCCGGCCGCCGGTCACGACGGCGCCCCGCAGCTGCTGCGGCCGCCACCGCTCGGCGATGGGACCAAGATGCTGGTGGGGGCGACGGCAGCCGAGCCGCGGGGCAGCTACCTCAGCCCGCGGACCCCGGGCGCCGCGCCGCCTGCAGCGGCTGTGGAGGATGAGGAGAGTGGGTAGGCAGTAGGTGGGGTGTGGAGAGTGGTAGGGTGTGGGGAGCGAGGGTTCGGGAGAGGAGGAGGCGAGATGTGAGAACTGGTTACTTGGTACGCGCCAGGCTCCGGGAGAGGTGAACTGCGCGCGGAAATCGCGTTTTACGATGGGCGTCTGCAGGTTAACGATAGGTGCTAATGGTTCTTCTTACGCTGTTTCGCTTGTTGTCCGATATAGATCAGTCCTCGTCTTAAAATTGAATATGAAGACGGTTTAACGGTGACAACATAGATGGAGGGGAGTGCTTCCTCCATGTTAAAATTTCACTGAAGCGAATCTACAAGCAGCTAAGGTATTTATTTTTGAAAGGGACGAATTTGCGTGGCTAGTTTGTTATCTTTCTCCTCAGCTTGTACGGGTCTAACCATGTATTGTGTGCCTTATCATGCCTCGTTCTCGGTGCTCAAGGTGGGAAGTGAGACAGTGCGCCGCTGCCGCCGGGCCATGCCTCATGGCTGTCATGTTTTAGCGAGCAACTGTAGCTGTTGTGACGTGTACGTAGATCGCCCGATGTATCTTTGTTATATTGCAGACAGCACTGTGTCGCTCAATATGTGGGAATTCGTGCAAGTGACTGCCACGGGAGTCACCTAATCTGCTCAGCGTACGCAGATTATAGTATTTTACTGGTCCCTTTACTTTAGCCGGTATTGTGGTCTCCAAGAACAGGATTCTGTCACCGAAATACCTCCATATATACACTATGCAGTTGCCCTAGACAATGTCGCTCACATAGTAGCCGTTTTCACGAAGGACTTTGTTTACCGGGTAATTGGGGCGTTTGGGGTGATTGGGGGGTTTGTGGCCAGTGTTAGAGCTATGGCCAGGTGACACGGTGTTAGGTCCAAAATGTCTTTAATTCCAAAATGCCATAATTCCAAAATTCAGCTCCAAACCCACCATTTAAACCAAAAGCCCCAATCGCCCCCAAATGCCCCAATCACCCGGTAAATAAAGTCCTTCGTGAAAACGGCTAGTATATTACCAGAGCTGCCCGGCTACTGTCCGTGGGTGGGAGGAATAAACTCGGAGTCATTCCGACAGTCCACAGCAACGCTTGCCTCAATGCAACCGGTACAGGTGTAGAATAACGTATGTTTGTGTGTCTTTCCGTGTTGAACTGAAGTTACCAGCCCTGCTCATGCGGCGCGAGACGGCGCGCGTACCACAGTGTCGTACAATGCTCCGTGTTGACTCAGTCGAATATACTCATCTTATGTGTTCCGTTGCGCCGCCGGTGGGCATCGTGAGGCCGTTGGGCATCGTGAGGTCGATCGGCGGGCAACTAGTTGCGCGTGGAACACACGCGGCAGGCGGTAGGCGTTTTGATATATTAACTCGTGCGGGTAGTCACACCGTGTGATGATGCAAGTAGGTTAGTTACCTAACACTGCGAAGTGGCTAGAATGTACTGCGTGTGTGTGATGATATGATGATGATACCTCTGACGATTAGGGACCTGTGAACGTGCAGTCATTGCTGTCTTGCAGCGAGTTGGACTGAGAGATGGTGACAGACGTGTGCGGGGATTCCAGAAACGGGCCTCGAGGTCGGATCACTGGGATCCGGTTCCCGAATCACCTGAGATCCTGGATCGGCTAAAATGCAAAGGGATCCATCCGGACCTTCCATCATGGTCCTTTGGATTTTGTTACATTTTGTCGTAAGCTTCTACAGCATCGCAAATTTATCGTGAAATCCTATTGGACCCGAGAGTTTCCGTGTGATGATTCACGCTGATGTTTTGTTACCGGATCCTACCAGATCCAATCGGACCCGATATTTGTGTCCGACTTTCAATAGATCGTCTCTGGCCCAAGATCTGCACTGTTACTTTACCATGAGACCCGATGGGGTGCTGGATCCGGAGTTGGATTCCGCAGAGGTCCTGGATCTGGGGATCCGTTTCTGGAATCCGTGCAGCCGTCTGTCTGTCTGTGATGCTAGGTGTAGTGGCCCGGGCCGTGTAGGTGCTTTGGTGGGAGTCTTTCTGGAATGCGAAAATACACGAGCAGAGAGAAAGTTTCATCAGAAAGAATTCAGAAAGAAAGAGAAAGTCCGGAGTTTTCACTGGTGTGCGATCTTTCGGTCTTTCGGTCGCTGGAATGCTGACTAGACTCGGAGAGTTTCACAATACACGAAATGATGTCAATACCTGGTCACCGAAGATCCGAACCGATAGTCGCTGACCTGCCCAGATCCACTGACGTCACTACGCTCGATGACGTCACCGGACCACCCGTTTGTCCAGGTCCAGTGACGTCACCGCGTCACCAGCGACACCATCAGGTATGTACCGCGTCACCCGGCTCGCCAGTCGTCTGTAGGAGAGCAGAGCTTCTTTGTCTGTGCTTCCTCCGCTCTATAAGTAGAGCTAAGCCCCTTTCTAGTCGTATCTGTGCCATATGTGGACCGCGTGCGACGGAGAATGCTGATTCAAATGTGGCGATCGTTTGTACGCGTTTTGGGTGGTTTCCTTGGAAGAGAGATGTATTAATGATACATGGACGTTATGTCTCAGTTAAGCATTTAATGCAAATCTGCAAAAAAGGAGATGGGGGTCTCATGAACTGGCAATATTTATCGACCTAATGCACTATTTATTTACTTTAATTGAAACTCCATTGATCAATATTGTTGGCTTTTGTCATGGTTCCGTCAAGTCAGTTTCTCTGCTAAAAAGCACTGCCACCGATGTCCCGTTTCCCGCTGACCTCTGCCTGACCTCTGACCTCTGTGACCTGATATCTTTCCTCTGTGACCTGGCCTCTGATTTCTGTGACCTCTGACCTCTGACCTGACCTTTCACATCTGCGACCTGATCTCTTTCCTCTGTGACCTGACCTCTGATTTATGTGACCTGACCTCTGACCTTTGACCTGACCTCTGTGACCTCTGATCTGACCTCTGTGACCTCTGTGACCTGACCTCTGATTTGTGACCTGACCTCTGTGACCTCTGTGACCTGACCTCTGACCTGTGTGCGGGCAGTGCGGCTGCTGGCGGCCGCCGACCAGCAGGCCGGCACGGGCATCACGCTGCCCTCTGGTGTCACTCTGTCGGCGCTGGGGGTGGCGCCGGGCACCCCCCGGCCACCTCAGTGTCAGCAGGGCCAGCAGAGCCAGCAGGGCCCGACCGGACAGCTGGTGCAGCTGGCGGAGCGGCGCAGCTTCCCTTGCTTCTTACTGCGCAGAGGAGTTCGGAGCTACCCGACCACATGGGCCGCCACGTGTTGAGACGGTAAACGCCTGTAACCAGGTAGAGATGGGCGGTATACACCCTGTCCACCAGGTGTGATGAGACGGAACAATCAGCCCTGTACCAGTGGGAGAGATTGAAGGACACAGAAAGATACAAATACAATAGTAAACAAGAGATGAGGATAAGAGCAGATAACAACACACCTGATACCACGGATAGAGAGATGAGCGGTACACACCACTGAGTAACACACAAGTGAGAAGCAATAGAAACACGAGAACACACTAGAGTACACAAAGTAGAAGAGAATAGAGGCGAGTACATGCACTGTACCACAGTAAAAAAGATTGTAGGCGGAAATACACTACAGTGATACCCAGGTAGAAGATGGTAGCGGTACAAATCACACTTAGACCCAAAAGTGAGAGATGAGCAGGGTAATCAACCACCGTGAATACCCAGGTGAGAGATGAGAACGAGAACTATCACACTGCTTACCCCAGATGAAAGAATGAGAAACAGGTAAACATAACAACATATTACCCAAGTGAGAGATGAGGCGGTACACACCCTGTACCCCAGATAAGGATGTGTATCTCGAGTGGGGGAGGAGCATACGGATACGCAACAGAAACAGGATGACGATGCACACCCTATGGGCGGCATGTGACCTTAGTTGTCGGCCCGCCCTTAAACCCCAATCATCATCATCATCGATGCACACCCTGTACCTCCATTAAGGACGTGTAAGGAGGGAGGGAGGCACATGGGGTCGGTACCAGAGACAAGGAGACGGTTAACACACTGTACCCCAGGTGAACTGTAGCCAGCACCCAATCCTACCAAATGGCCGGCTGGTATCATTGGCCTTGAGCTGAGTCGCAACGAAGCCATATACCTGAATGGTGCAATATTTGCTCGTTTTTGTCCGTTTGTGTTATTCAAACCGCAAAGTTCACTGTTGTCCGAGTGAGGTTGTTGCATCTTCCTGACGCCTAATGACGTCTCCCGACTGCGGGGCGCTGGTCGTCCGGTTAGACATTGTATTTACTTCACAATCGGACCCGTATATCGTCTACGTAGTACGGCTTTCCCAAAGCTTGCTGCACCCCAAAGCCTTTCTCTTGAACCAAATGACCCGCAGCTGTCTCTGAAACTAAAATCCGTGATTAACGGAATTGATTTTTGCTCCCGTCCCGGTTCTCAAATTGCGTAACAACATCGGCAATTGAGGCGAGCCGGTTCGGTGATGGTTAGGCTTTGTTTTCAAGCGGCCGCGGTTTAAGCTGCTACTAAGCCGATAATCGACTCATTTCATGACGTGTATGCTTGCGTTACGTGATGTGATATGTGACAAGTGGGCTCGCGCCGCCCGCTGTCTGACCGACTGGTGTTCCCCACATTTCTCGACACCCCCGCCTCTCTTTCCACCTTCTCACTGGTGCTGATTGGTGACCGTTCCAGTGTCACCTTCCTCGGCACGTGATCCCTCATTAGTATTTCTCTAATTGGGCGCCGAGTGACCGCAAGCAGTCGGTGTGGCAAGAACCTAATCATCACAATCACCAGCTGTTATCTGATACTCGGGTCTATATTCATCTGTCAGTGGTAATTTGCTCCGTGTTCTGCCGCTGTCATTCGTGACAGCGTGACAGCGGACACTTAGTCAGTGGTTCTCAACGGCACGGGTACGGTTACCACCTTTGTCACGAGTGACTCGTTTCCCCCTTCCCCTCCGTAGACTGCAGTCCCTGCCTTTATACTATGCGGTACAGCATAACTTCAGGTGTTACTACTAGTGCCATCTAGGAACAGGAATATAGGTACTATGTAGACATGTGTGCTGTTGATCTCCGTCAAAAGCAGTGGTTCCCAGAACATAGCAACACTTAAACCGTAACGCAAAGTTCAGCATGATTTATAATTAGTTGAATGCTCTTTGTGATAATGTTTTGACTGTGAAACATAGCCTAGGAAAGTTCCATGTGGTTTGTGCGCCATCATCTGGAATCAGCTATACTTTCTCACTTAGCTCGTCAATCACATTTCCTCTTTCAGAAGGCTCCATTACCTCCAGTGGCGTAGTAACCTACTATTTGAGAATCACTGCACTAATATATGATCTAATGTATGATGATCCGCTCAGTCTATCCTCGGCATACCTCCGTCTCGCGTCCGCACACCCCTCTTTGTGACGTCACCCTCTCGTCTAACCCACTGCGCTCTGACCCCCTCTCACCCCGCCCCCCGTACGTCCCCTGCCCTGACCCCTGCACATCTCCGAGTGACCTCGTCTGACCTCGTCTGACCTCGCTTATCTCTGCCCCGACAGCTACGTCTTCTGCCCCGAGTGCGGGCGCGTCTACAAGAACAAGAACAGTCTCAGCGTGCACATGTCCATGTACCACAACTCGCAGCGGCGCGCCGCGCAGCGCGAGCAGGCGCTGCAGGCGCAGGCGGCCGCCCAGGCGCAGGCTGCGGCCGGCGCCTGGCAGGCGGACGCTGGCGCCGGCGCCTGGCAGGCGGACGCGGCCATGACGGTGGCGCGGCAGCCCTGGCCGGCCGAGTGACAGTGGGAATGACGCGGTGAACGTGACGGTGACGGTGGGGATGACGAGGGGGGTGACGAGGGAGGCCTTCAGGCAGCAGCCTGTCGTCAGTCGTCAGGCAGCAGCAGTGGCGCAGTGCGTAGACGTGAAGAAGTGACTGAAGAACTGCGTGAGTGAAGAAGTGTGAAGTGATGGTGTGTGAAGTCGTCACTGACGGTGGAGAGAGCAGCAGGGACAATGTTTTGTAACGCTGCTGTGACGAGAGCGGGGGGGGTGGCTGAAGTGATCACAGTGAGAGCGCTGGCCGTCTCCGGTCCGGTGGCCGCCCGGAGGACCAGCGGTGGAGCCGACGGGGGCCGTCTCGCGTGATGACGACGCAGAGAGAACGGCATCGACGGGGTGATGTTATCAGGGGTGTCACAGGGGAGGTGACGCCAGGAGCGAGTGCCAAAGGCCGGGCCGGTCCGGTCTGGTCCGGTCTGGTCCGGTCTGGTCCGGTCTGGTCCGGTCTGGGAGGGTATGGGACTGTGTCTGGGGCGGCGTCTGACGCGGCCACAGACCCGTGTGGTGTTCCTACTGATCGACTCTCCTCTGTACAGGGTAGTTGGGGCTGGGTCTGTGCACTGTGCAGACCAGGGCCCCAGACTGTGACCAGTAGAATACGCTGGAATAGGACCAGCGTATACTTTAGCCAAGAGTCCGGCAGTAGCGGTCGGAGAAACGTGTTCAGTATTATGCCTTGTGATATCGATCCAAGCGCGTGCACATTTCGAGGCTTTTTTCAGCGCCCTCGGCCACTGCCTTCGTTTGTCATTATACCTATTTACTGTATGCGTTTACAGTATTATTGTATTACAGTATTAACTGTATGCCATACGCAACCGTCACTTTGATATTGTGTATTTGTACAATTTTAACTGTAAGCGCTGGTCGCTCTAAATATTGTTGCCGCATTGTATTTTGTTCACTAGGAGTCACGATTCAGTTAACTTATGTTTTGTGTGGCCGGCCTAGCCGCCAGGCCGCAGAGTTGCAAGCGTTTTCTTCATTTTGTCCGCCAATCATGACATCTCCGGTATTATTTTGCACGAGCATGCGATGTATTTTTTACTGCGATAATACAATAGGACGAGAAGCGAAGCACGTGTCAAAGTTCAGCAGCAGAAAGTGAGTTTCAACTAAGCATGCATGATGATGATGATTGAGGCTTGCGGTGCATGAAAGATGTACAGGAGGATGCTGCTTGACATCGGTAGAAGTGTTCTAGAACATCGCAACGTGGTGCAATGATTCGCTGAACCACCCGGCTCAGAGCATTGAGAACTCATTAACCTCAGCTAGCTAAGCCGTTAGGTTAATATTCCGTCGAGATATCATTAGGTGATACTTCATGAGATGAGTCGCCCTGCCCATATTCTGAACTTTTTACCCCTCTAAACGAAGTTAAGACATCTTGCGCACCGCACAGATTCAAACCATGACCACAATGCGTCTAATGGAATCATACACACACAAAATCCAATTAATTCATACGCGCATACAATATTTAACACGTTTAGTCAATACACCAGTCTAATTTCCACCTCCGTACCAGGCACCATGGATATTGGATAAGCATCCATGCCAGGCACCATCACAGATCACAACGCCATCTATCCTCTGCACGTATTACGGTATTAACAGCTCCGACACCGTCCACTGGCGGCGCCACCAGTCACCCTTCCTTCGTCCAACTGCGGTCCGTCTCCTCTGCCACAGCGGAGGCGGTGTCGGCCGCTCCGCTGGTGTCCCCCAGTCCCGCACACCGCCTAGCTTCCCCTCTCTGGGGCGGTAGGGTCGGCCCGCCTCGCGCGTGTCAACTCCCTCCAGTCCCGCACACCGCCTAGCTTCCTCTCTCCTCATAACTGGCGGTGATTCGGCCGCTCGCTGGTGTCCCCACCAGTCCGCACACCGCCTAGCTTCCCTCCCCTCTCTGGGCGGTGTCGGCCGCTCCGCTGGATGTCCCCCAGTCCCGCCACCGCCTAATCCCCCCTTCCCCTCTCTGGGCGGTGTCGGGCCGCCTCCAGAACTGGTGTTCCCCAAGTCCCCGCACACCGCCTAGCTTCCTCTCCCCTCTCTGGGCGGTGTCGCCGCTCCGCTGGTGTCCCCAGTCCGCGCAACAAGCCCGCCCTAGTTCCCCTCTCCCTCGTTGGGCGGTGTCGCCGCTCCGCTTTGGTGGATGCACCCCAGTCCCGCGACACCGCTAGGCTTCCCCGCCTCTCCTCTCTGGGCGGTGTCGGCCGCTCCGCTGGTGTCCCCCAGTCCCGCACACCGCCTAGCTTCCCCTCTCCCCTCTCTGGGCGGTGTCGGCCGCTCCGCTGGTGTCCCCCAGTCCCGCACACCGCCTAGCTTCCCCTCTCCCCTCTCTGGGCGGTGTCGAGCCCGCTCCCTGGTGTCCCCACAGTCCCGCACAACCGCCCTAGCTTCCCCTCTCCCCTCTCTGGGCGTTGTCGGCCGGCTCCCGCTGGCGTGTCCCCAGTCCCCCGCACAACCGCTAGCTTCCTCTCTTCCCCTCTCGCGGTGTCGCCGCTCCGCTGGTGTCCCCCAGGTCGCACACCGCCACCTTCCTACTCCCCTCGTCTGGGCGGTGTCGGCCGCTCCGCTGGTGCTCCCCCAGTCCCCGCAACACCGCCTAGCTCCTCCCCTCTCTGGGCGGTGTCGTGCCCGCTCCGCTGGTGTTCCCAAGTCCCGCAACACCGCCATAGCTTCCCGCTTTCGCATCTCTGGCGGTGTCGGCCGCTCCGCTGGTGTCCGCCGGCCCCCGGAGCGCGTCCATCTCGGCGATCAGCCACCGCTGGTGGTCCACCTCCTGGCAGAGCTCCCTGTACCGGCGCGCCAGATCGGCAAACTCGGGGCCGGCCGCGTCGTTGGCGCTCAGCTGGTGCTTGGCGGCGTTCAGACGGGCGTCGAGCCGGCCGCCCTCGGATCGAAGGTGGCGCGCGGCCGCCCGGAGAGCCGACAGACACGACTCCGTGTACGTGTCCACCTGGATCTGCAAGTCAAGCTGTCTGTGGAGGGGGATGAGAGAGAAAGAGGTGTCGCTGATCTGTGGGGGGGGAGAGAGAGGCGTCACCCATCATAGAATAGTATATAATAATGGTATTTAATTTTATGTTTATAGTTAATTTGTAGCCTGTCTGTGTGAGGGGGGAGAAGCAGGCCTCATCTTCTGTGAGGAGGGGGAGAGCGAGGCGTCAGCTGTCTGTGGAAGGGGAGAGCGAGGCGCAGCGTGTCTCTGGAGGGGGAGGAGCGAAGCGTCAGCTGTCTCTGACAGGGGAGCAAGCGAGGGCGTCATCTGTCCCTGTGGAGGGGGAGAGACGAGGCGTCAGCTGTCTGTGGAGGGCAGCGAGGCCGTCAGCTGTCTCTGGAGGGTCCCCATCCCGCACGTTCGCTGTCTCTGGAGGGTCCCGCCCAGTCCACAGACAGCGAGGCGTCAGCTGTCTGTGGACGGGGGACGAAGACGAGCGTCAGCTGTCTGTGGAGGGGGAGAGCGAGGAGCGTCAGCGTGTCTGTGGAGAGGAGAGAGAGGGCGTCAGCTGTCTGTGGCGGGGGAGACGAGCGTCAGCTGTCTGTGGAGGGGGAGAGCGAGGCGTCAGCTGTCTCTGGAGGGGGAGAGCGAGGCGTCAGCTGTCTGTGGACGGGGGAGAGCGAGGCGTCAGCTGTCTGTGGAGGGGGAGAGCGAGGCGTCAGCTGTCTCTGGAAGGGGGAGAAGGCCGAAGGCGTTCAGCTGTCTGTGAAGGGGGAGAGCGAAGGCGTCAGCTGTCTCTGGAGAGGAGAGGAGCGTCCGCTGTCTGTGGAAAGGGAGAGCGAGGCACGTCAGCTGTTCTGTGGAGGGGGGGGCGGGGCAGCAGTTTTCAGCGTATGGGTTTGTGGGTACCAGCATGCATGTATCATACATTACAAACATATAATCATCAGTTAAATACAACCAATGTCATGCCAAATGACACCCATAAGAAATTATGGACAGGCCGGGAATGCACAACCAGACCGCCCGCGGTAACAAGGCAATTCAACACACATTAAGTCAGTGTCTCATACCTTGGTTTTGAGGCCAGCAATGCATTGTAAATACTGCTGGTCTGGTGCATCTATCGTTTTCCCTCTCGAGATCCACTTTATGCTCCAAATTGGTGCTTGTTACTTAGGGCACATAAGTAAATATAAATCCCCGGCCTTGCAACATTAATCCGCGTGACGGATCAGAGATTGTGGGCTAGACACCGCACTGACAGTGTTCTTTGTGTATCCGAGCATCACGTCCGGGAGAAATATCTAAGAAAATGTCCACTGCGGGAACCCTCTCCGGCCGGGCGCAGCGCGGAGGAGGGCAGTGCCGCTTCAAGAGGGCGGGATGCCGAGCAGAGACGTTATGCTGGGGAGGGGTGGGGGATAGGGATCATGAACGTCGTGGACAGTTATCGGGCTAGCAGCCACGCCGCGGCAGGACGGGCCCCTGCTCAGCGGTGACCCCACGGCCGTCACTTTATTTTTTACGTATCTTGATTCGTGTATTCTGTTGATCTGAAAATCACACCCAAGACGAAAAGCCCTGCAAATATGTTTTCACTTGCCACCGATAGCTAGCATCCTTCTAGTTAGAATGGCATTCTCGTAATACAAAAAACACGCCCCATTTTCAGTTATCAGGACATATACAGAACACAAGTTTGAGGGTTTTGTGTTATGGTATTGCACAATGACCGTACCAGATTCAGCAGCATCTCCAGCTGCTGCGCCATCAGCTGGCTCTGCCGCAGGATCTGCGTGTTCCTCCGCTCCAGCACGTCCGCCAGCTGCTGAGAGGTGTCGGCACGGAGCTGCTGCAGCTCCTCCAGCTGAGAGGGCAGCTGCACCAGCCGGCCAGAGACGTCCTCAGAATCTGACAACGGAACAGGGTCAATACTGAGAAGGGTCTTAGTCTGCCATCCAGCCGCCGAGACGGCCTATTATAATCTGACACACGGTAGGGAACGACGGTCAACTGAGAGGGCAGCTGCACCAGCCGGCCAGAGACGTCCTCAGAATCTGACAACGGGGAAACACGGTCAAACTGAGAGGGCAGCTGCACCAGCCGGCCAGAGACGGCCTCATAATCTGACAACGGGGGAACACGGTCAAACTGAGAGGGCAGCTGCACCAGCCGGCCGGAGACGTCCTCATAATCTGACAACGGGGAAACGGTCAAACCTGAGAGGTGGCGAGCGTAGCCACACGAGCCGAGAACGAGAGCCATCATAATCTGAACAACGGGCGATACACGGTGCAAAACTGAGAGGGCAGCTGCACCAGCCGCCGGAGACGTCCTAGATGCTACAACGAGGGCAATCTCTACGGTCAAACTGGAGAGGGCAGCCGCACCAGCCGGCCGAGACGTCCTCAGAAATCTGACAACGGGGGAACACGTCAAACTGAAAGGCACTGCACCAGCCGCCAAAGACGTTCCCATAATCTGACAACGGGGGAACAGTTCAAACTGAGAGGGCGGCTGCACCAGCCGGCCCGGAGACGTCCACTCAGAACTGACAACGGGGGGAACACGGACCAAACTGAGAGGGACAGCTGCCAACAGCCGGCCGGAAACGTCCTCAATAAATCTGACAACGGGGAACACGTCAAACTGAGAGGGCCAGCTGCCACCCCGCCGGAACGTCCTCTATAATCTGACAACAAAGGAGGAGAAAACAACGGTCAAACTGAGAGGTGCAGCTGCAACCGCCGGAGGAGACGGCCCAAGGATCCAGGCGAAAATCTGAGACTCGGAGCGATAACGGGACGGGAGGACATGGTCCATCTGATGAGGACAGGGTGACGCGTTTGTTGTGAGTATATCGTCTTAATCTGATGGAAGGATGGGGAGGGGACACATGCAAAGATTGGACGATAAAGTCGAACAGCAGCGCACTTTTGTAAATCTGATGTGTTCGCGTCTCTGCTTTGTTTGTTGGTCAGAACGGAGGCGTTCGAGCACGAATCAAACAACGGCTGCAGAATAAAAACACTCGGGTTTTTCCTCATGCTTTCGACCACCAGACAGAAACATATGACCAAAAGATCAGCCTATATGCACTCAAGTCAACCAAAACAAAAACACAAAGACTGTCAGTATTCTAGACTCATCCTGATCACCCTCATCTAACGCGACCCAGTCCCGCCCTGGACCAGCTAACCCTCCCCGTCACGGACCTGCCACCTCTGGACCAACTGACCCTCCCTATCACGGACCTGCCACCCCTGAACCATCTGACCCTCCCCCGCCACGGACCTGCCACCTCTGGACCATCTGACCCTCCCTATCACGGACCTGCCACCTCTGACCATCTGACTCCCCGTCACGGACCTGCAACCTCTGGACCATTCTGACCCTCCCTACACGGAACCTGCCCACCTCGTGGACCATCTGAACCCTCCCTATCACGGACCCTGCCACCTCTGACCAACTGACCCTCCTATCCGGACCTGCCACTTCTGGACCATCTGACCCTCCCCCTCCAGGGACCTGCCACCTCTGGACCATCTGACCTCCCTATCACGACCTGCCAACTCTGCGGACCCATTCTGGACCCCTCCCTTATCACGGATCCTGCCACCTCTGGACCAACTGACCCTCCCTATCACGGGACGTTGCCACTTCTGGTACCATCTGACCCTCCCCCTCCACGGACCTGCCACCTCTGAGACCATCTGACCCTCCTGCCACCTCTGGACCATCTGACCCTTCCCTATCACGGAACCTGTTCACCTCCGCGACCATCTGACCTCCCCGTCATGGGAACCTGCCACCTCTGGACCATCTGACCCTCCCCGTCACGGACCTGCCACCTCCGGACCATCTGACCCTCCCCGTCACGGACCTGCCACCTCCGGACCATCTGACCCTCCCTATCACGGACCTGCCACCTCCGGACACACAGCGGCGGCGCAGCGGCGGCCGAGCCGCACCAGCTGCTGGTCCAGCGCGCGCGGCAGCCGCCCCAGCGTCTGTCGACACTCGGCAGACGGCGTCAGCTGATCCGGCGTCAGAGCGAGCAGCGTGTGCTCGCCGCCCGAGCCGCCGTCCGCAGCCGGAGGCGACAGAGGCAGAGAGTCGTGCAGCTCGGCCAGCGACAGGCCGTCTATTGCCACCTGACTCCCGCAGCTGGCGGGGGAGGGAGGGGGGGGAGTCAGTGGGTGGGTGACCGACAGGGACAGGCGTTCATCGTGCACCACCAGGCTACATTTCAAACACAATAGCGCGAGTGACTGCCTACCAATGCACTCGTCTCTCTTAGGTGGTAACATGCAACCCCACTCCCCCTCCCTCACATGTCACACACGCTTGGGTTATGGTCACAAACATTGAAACAAACATGTTATTTATTATTTCTGCCGGCCCACGCGCGCGCAAGGCCGCTTGCAGGCGGTCGCTGCCGAGAAGGTGGGGCTTCCACTGACACGGCCCTCGGCACGTCAGTGTCATCAGTACAGTCTGATTGGTATCACTGGATTTCGGGACACACTCGCGTGTGTCCACGTGTCATGATCCACGTGTGCCTGGCATGTGTCAGTGTGTCGGTGTGTCGGTGTTGTCAGTGTGTCAGTGTGTAGTGTGTCCAGGTGTTCAGTGTGTCGGGTGTGTCGGGTGTGCACTGTGTCAGTGTGTCAGTGTGTCGGTGTGTCGGTGTGTCGGTTGTGTCGGTGTGTCGGTGTGTCAGTGTGCACTGTGTCAGTGTGTCACCTGTGTGTCGGTTGTTGTCTGTGTTGTCTGTGTGTCAGTGTGTCAGTGTGTCAGTGTGTCTCGGTGTGTTCCGGGTGATCGTGATGTCAGTGTGTATCGGTGTTGTCGGTGTGTCAGTTTGTATCAGTGTGTCAGTGTGTCAGTGTGTCAGTGTGTCAGTAGTGTCAGTGTTGTCGGTGTTTGTCAGTGTGTCAGTTGTGTCAGTTTGTGTCAGTGTGTCAGGTGTGTCACTGTGTCAGTGTGTCTGTGTGTCAGATTGTGCTCAGAGTGTGTCTGATGTTGTCAAGTGTGGTCACGGTTGGTCAGTGTGTACAGTGTGTCGGTTGTGTCACTTGTCAGTGTGTCAGTGTGTCAGTGTGTCGGTGTGTCACTGTGTCGGTGTGTCACTGTGTCAGTGTGTCAGTGTGTCTGTGTGTCGGAGGGGACGCACCTGGTCGTCGGTGGTGGTCTCGCCTGTGGTCGGCCGCACGGCCAGCTGCTCCAGCAGACTGTGCAGCAGCCGCGTCTCGTGGTAGGAGCGCAGCTGCTCCGCCAGTTTGGCCTGCTCCGACTGCAGCTCCGCAGACACACTGCCGGACAGCGGAGACGGCGGCCGAGACACGGTCAGTGGCGGGCACAGTCTGGAAATTTTGGACCATTTTCGGGACTTTAGCGATCCAAATAATTTTGCTCTTTATGGGGGAAGCGGGGAATTCGCTCTCTTTTCACCTGATCCTAAAGACATGCTACTTAAAATCAAAATGCATGTTCTTTACAAAGATTTAATATCTATTACAAATTCGAAATTTGTGCTTTGCAAGTAAAATACTTTTTTAAGATTGACATCCATAATTTTCCTAAAAAATAAACTTTACTCTCCACCTATGGATTTGTACTCTCCGGGGCCGTCACGAAACAACTAATCCAACACTGGGAGGAGACACGGCGATGGAGCGCTGGTCGGCAGCGAGGCAACACGGCAGAACGACGCAGCGACGGGTAACAGTGGGTTGGCGGTGGTGCCCTCTCCACTTCAGAACCAGTACGAATTTTAAGAGACGCTTACAACAGAACAGATATGAGCAAACAATAAATCAGGGGAGCATTGTCATGGTGAAGTGAAGGGTTCGAGCATAAACAGTTATATTTTCAAGTTTATAATATATGCGTACTTTGCACTTCATTACCAAGTGTTATCTATGGCAGGTGACATCGCCCAAATATGGTTCATACCGTCAGCAATGTTGTCAAATTAATAAATTAATAAATAAACACATTATCTTCACTCTAGTTATGAACATGCATGAGCATGCTAACATACCACTTCAGCCCAGCCTTCGCTACCAGTTTATGCTGAATGGCTGAGCGTCGAGGCGTGAGATCGCTTGTGTATGAGTATCATCGAGCAGAGCTGAATGGCTGAGCGTCAAGGCGTGAGATCGCTTGTGTATGAGCATCATCGAGCAGAGGTCGGCCATCGACCGGCCGGGGCCGATATAGTAACTCCGCTGGTCCAGCGACTCACCCTCGGGACGTGCCCCGACTGGTTCGCACGTGTTGGCCAATCGGCAGCGACCAGACTTCTGGCCAAGCGGCTGACAGCTCCAGCCAGAGGACTGGACCAGCTCTGCCCAGAGGTGGACCAGCTCTGGCCAGCGACTGGAACCAGCTCTGGGCCAGAGGCTGGACCAGCCTGGCCAGCGGCTGGACCAGCTCTGCGCCAGCGGAACTGGACCAGCTCGTGGCCAGCGGCTTGGACCAGCTCAGCCAGAAGGACTGGACAGCTTCTGGCCAAGGCTGGACCAGCTCTGGCCATGAGGCTGGGACCAGCTCTGGCCAGAGGCTGGACCAGCTCTGGCCAGAGGCTGGACTAGCTCTGGCCAGAGGCTGGACCAGCTCTGGCCCGAGGCTGGACCAGCTCTGGCCAGAGGCTGGACCAGCTCTGGCCAGCGACTGGACCAGCGCTGGCCAGCGACTCACCCTCGTGACGTGCCCGACTCATCCACGTGTCTGGCCAGCGTGAGCAGCAGCTGGGCCAGCTCCGGGGTGTCGCGTGCGTCCTGCCGCCGCACAGGAGCGAACGGGAACGACAGACGCACTGCGGGAGGGTGAATAGCGGTCACAGGTCACCAGTACAGACA
>VOPJ01015083.1:0-52531 GCA_014673585.1 Semibalanus balanoides | reverse complement strand
GAACGGTTAGTTTCTTCGCGAATCGCTCGGAAAGTTCAAACTCCAACGTATCGATGACATCGATAATTTGAGTCCTTTGGGATTTATTACTGAGTATCATACAACAGCGAAGTAGTTTTGCTGGTCACAAGAACAAGCCGGAATAATATTTATCTCCTAGTAACAGAACAGTTTAGCTAGTCGATAACCAACGAGGCATATTCACCTACCTACACAAGCTGTGGGTGCCTACGACCTATTTTTAGACCGTGTGGCTGCATGTAGCTCCTGGACTCGATTGACACGCACCGCTTTCAAGGCTCACTGAACTCGATGTCCTTGGCTATGCATGCTCTGATGAGGCTACATTCATCTTTGTCAGAAGCAGCAGGGTTGCTATGGCATTCCTGGCCAGTTTCGAGGCATCGGCGTAAAACCCGCAGTCTAATTTAGGAGTGCAATTTAGTAGTAGCCTTTACCAAGGTGATTATTAAAGCAGAGTTGCGTGATTGTGTCGTTCCTAGTAATGCATAAGTCGACTACCGAGTGAATGAAAACAAGCAAATAATAATGCACCTTACCAATAATAGCGGGGATGTTTTTATTTTTATTTACTACCAGTATGGTGAAAAATGACCACTTTTCGATTTTGCCGTAACTATGTTAACCAGCCATTGACTGGGGTATCAGTCAAACGTCATTGACGGTGTACCCCCACCCCGCCCCTCCCTATCACCGAGTTATCCTCCAACCATTGATCGCAGCGACCAGTTATTCCCTTCCCCATCGCGCATACAATCACAGTTATCGGCTTCAAGCTATGCGGTGCAGTATACTTTCAGGCGCCTACTACTAGTGCCATCTAGGGCCAGGAATATAACCAGCGAGTAGCTGGGAAGGCTATTTTTCCCCTACCATCATTTTGCAATATATCCTACACCAACAGCATTATCGTCCCCAAATTTCGGTTATTTTATATCACATCAATGCTACACATGCTGGCAGAAGGAAAAATATGAGGTCATGATAGGTCAACCAGAAATGACGTCAGAGTAACGTCATGTTCTGCGGTTTTTGTTGAAAGATAAGTTTTTTGGAAAACGCTGTCAAAAGTACAACTCGTAAAATACATGCCATTGTCATATATCAAATGACTGGTAATAGATTCAGCTATCAAACGGCTATCTCGAATTTTCGGGTTTCATTGAAATTCAAAATTTTGCGAAATCCAAAGGATTTAAAAAAGCATTATCCAAAACCCGGGATATATATGATTGAGACATGTCCAGTCAATATGTGTACCAAGTTTGAAGTCGATATCGTCAACAATGACTGACTCAAGAAATTTCACAGACAAAAATCGACCACCTCGACAACATTATCATGCATCCAAATGCATACCCGGATTATGTTTTTTCTTTCTTTCTTTTTCTTTGGAACGAACAATTGTATGCGGTAGTTTCTTGTGTTTTAGACGAAAAACGAACCCATAAGCATGTGTTATAACGCATAATGACCGTAATCTGCAGTTTGACTTCGTGACATCGGATGACCTTGACCTGACCCGAGGTCATCAACAGCTTAGAATGGTACTTGGAAGTGCCAGACACACAAATCATACCGATTTATCAACTGCTTATGCGTTTCATATTGCATTTTGATGACAATTCCATTCATCGAGACTTTTATGACACGATCAAACATGTTGTCTTTAACGTGACCTGTGACATCATCGGAGACCCCAAGATTAGCAATATTGGGTTTTCTGCAATACATTTTACGTGACTATCGAGTGCCGCTTAAATTTGTAAGATCGGTTTTGTAGCTTCGGATATCTGAGGGAAAAATAGACCCCCACCCCTCCCCAGAAAGTTGCGTCATGGAATATACCCAGTAACACGCGGGATAAGACTTGTGCGCTGTTGCTCTTAGCCGGAAGCAGTGGTTCTTAGCATATAACGATATGTTAAACGTAACACCTAACTGAGCATGATTAAGCATTAATTGGTTTTGATTTTCTTTGCAATAATGTAGTGACAGTAAAACAGAAAATGAGGAAGACGCCTTTGCATTGCGCGACATCATCAAACCAATCAGCTTCCGCTACAGTATCTCAATTTACTGCTCGACCGCCATCATCCCCGTCTCAAAACTCCATCATCACGTGCCCTGGAGGGGGCGAAATCCGCCAACCCCTAAGATTTTTCGAGGATAGCAAAAAAATTGTGACGCTGCACGCCGCCGTTTTGCATACTTGTTGGGAAATTAACTACCCACATTATGCAAAATTATTGACCTCAAGTCATCTCAGTCACCAGAGTGACCTGTCACGTGACGCCCCCACCTCCAAAACGTTTGCGGTCTTACCATAGCAACAGTTTTGGGTTGATCGGTTTCAAACTTGCACGATTTCATAACGTCATCAGTACCTATCAAAATTATGTTTTGGAGTTCTGATATCGATGACTTAAGATCGGGTCAATTTTATCACTAGCACTGAGGTCACCAACGCTTTTTTGTCAATAGCTCTCGACAGAATCAAGGTTGTGGAGTGAAAACAGTAGTCAGCAGTCAGTACCAATGTGCTTGTTTAGTCGAGACACGTCTCCCAATATATAGCATGAGTTACTTGGGTCACCATTTGACCTTTAATTGAGGCCAAATTTATCCGTTGATCTATTCCAGTCAAAATCAATACGATTTGAAGTGCATTGACGAGAAAAACCATGATGGTGTCGAACGTATTGCTTCATCTTTCTTAGGTAAAAAGTTGTTTTTTAACTGTTTTGCCAAAAAATACCCTTTTTGACCTTTGATGAACTCTGGAGCCTGAACTATTGATCTGGGCTCAACGTGATGTTAAATTTGAAGAGATTTCCATTGTTTTTTACCGTTTGTTTCAAGCTGTCATAGTTCCCGAGATATGTGGGGGTTTATGGAGCGAAGTCCTAAATCTGGAAAATCTGAAACTTGATGACCTCTGGTGACCTCAATATGAACCTAACCTAACATAAATCATAAACTTTCGATAGAGCTTGTCTCGAGCTATCTAACACCGTTTTTTGCTTGTCGCTACGTTGCGTGGTTTTTGACATCATAGGGGGTAAAAACAGCCCCCCTCCAGGGCGTGTAAATATCAGCGGCCCACCAGGGCGCGTGTTAACTTGTCTCCGTTAACTCCGTTAACTTGTCTCAAAATGTGTCGTATGCTAGTCTGACAAATTTGTGTATTACATATGCATCGACGTGGTTGCTGGGAAACCACTTGGTGGAACCACCTAATTACGTACATGCATATCACCCTAAGTGGGATACGTACCCCCATTTATGAATCACTGGTCTACGATTTCCGATGAGGTACTAGACATTGTCCACTAGATCAATGTACATACATACATTGCACACATACCTACTTATCATGTATGGTCCCATGGTAAGTTCAGAGTCTTCTACGAAGTTTTGCCATCGCGACTCAAACTTCGTCACTGAGCACACGGCTCACATAAGCGGAAATAACTTTAGTTGAAATGTCAAAATTGTTAACACCTGAGCGGAAAAGTCTTAGTCTTCGCATGGAAGGTGCATCTACAAGGGTAGTTGAAATTGGCACAGGCCGGCCAGTGCGATTCTCACTGGTGGAGTAAAGAGGATAGCTCGGCGCTGTAGTTGCCTTAGAAAAGGCATGCAATTATATGTAAAGGTATCTGTCTTCCTTCGTCCCATTTTTCCTCACACAGACACACTGATTTGTAGCTTTTCATGCTTTTTAAATACCCTATTTAATCCTGGTGATTGGTTTTGTTCTTCCCGTTATATGTTCCACGTTTCTTTTAACAGGACTCGTTATTTTACAGTTTGGTGACACATCTGAAGTAACGACACGGTCCGAAAGCCTCGTCTTCCACAGGGTATCATATTCCCTTCAGGACATCATTTTCCTTTTGTCGGAAGCCATTTGAGCCGAGGGTGCACTGAACCTCAACAGGCTCCGTTTGGGATAGATGAATGGGACACCGGCCATGACGAATTGCCGCCTGAATTTGTCCTCCGCTGAAATGTCCGGCCACGCCGAATATTTATATAACTGTCCACCGTGGAGATAGAGTTCGATCCGCGCACGGCTGTGCCAATACCAGCGCCGGCGACCTGATACTGAAATGGGGCCTCCTTTCCGCGATTCGGAATACCATTGGAGTTGGGCAATACAAGTTAACATATGTTAAAATATCATGGTCATTGATGCACCTTGCTGTTTAGTTGGTTTTGGATAGACGCTGACACATAGTGCTTGGAGTTGGATTAAATGCATACGAAAAACTACCAAAGTGTAAATAAAACCTAGACGAATTTAATAACACGGCTCTGAAATATGACATTTAATATTCAGTTCAACTGTAATAAAATGCTGATAGACACGGTATGAAATCGCAATTATCTCTTCCTAGAATGCAACGCACATTTACGGATGGATATGTGAACTTATGAGTCACACCCTAAGGATTCATTATAACGGCTGTTTCTGAAATTCTCACAACGCTTCGTTTAGCTCTGTTCATCAGTTTATTACATTGTTTTGTTCCAGCTATGTTGATTGCTTCTGAAGCTTAATGTCCTTGTTGACGAAATAGCTTGATATAAGCTAAGAGGCTTTCGCAACAAACCATTTCCACCTGCTCTGTTCCGCGTTTCGAGCTTAATTATGACATTGTTTCCTTCAGCGCTTGGTTTATAAAAGCCATCTTTACCGTTGCTAATATAAATGACTCGGGTGTAGACTCGAGTGCCCTGGACATCGAAGCATCATGGAGTGCATGATAAGCAATTGGCGATCTGCGAAAGTTAAGCGGATAATCGAGAAACACTTCCACAAAGTCATTTACCCCTGTATTTGAAAAATTAACTGTTGTAAATACTCAAAATATCCATTTATATTCCTTTGTTACGCAACCCACAGAGAACGCCTTGGATTGTTCGGCATCCTCCAAAATATCTAACTGAAGCACCTGAGAAGCCTCAACTACAACCGATACCACAACAGCAAATCCCATGAAATGCAGATGATCCTTTTACAAACTAATATTGCATTGCTTTGCCATTTCTCTCGCACCGTAAACCTCCATACCTCTGGAGCCCTATCCTCCGCTAATCAGTGAAAGTCTTCGGTTCTGTCCACCCCTCATCCCAGTCTCCGTGGACGCTGGCCAGCGCCGCGTTCATCGCCTCCTCCTGCTCAGCCTGCTCTCCCGACTTGAACGTCACCCCGTACGACGTGAAGAAGCCCTCGGCGAACTCCGTGACGTCTTCCGGCTTCCAAACGAGCACCGCCTGCAGGAAGTCGGCCAGCAGCAGCTGCACGTCCGGATGCTCGCGCAGGTAGCGCTCAAACAGCGCTCGCAGCTCGAGCTTTCGGTCAGTGAACACAGAGACGAGCTGCAGGTCGAGCTGCCAGTCGAGCGGCGGCCTCTCGCGGAGGAGGTGCAGCGCCTCGACGCGCACCGGCCACACGTGCACCGCCTGCGCGACGAGCGTCCCCTCTGGCGTCAGATGAGCGAAGCTTTCGTTCTCCGTGCCGCCGCGAGAGAGCGTCTTGGCGAGCCGCACGCATCGGAGCGCTCCGGCAGCGGCCAGTGGTCTCCAGCCCTGATGCGTCAGAGAGAACGGATAGATCCTGCCGGTGATCTCTATCGCTGTTCCATGCACCGTCTCCTGGTGGTCCCTCACCGCCATCAGCCGCTGCAGCACCACCAGAGCGCCCTCCGAGTACAGGAACCTCATCTTGGCGCGGTTGAGCCGGTAGAGGCGCTCGACCGGCTCGTGGCCGGTGGCGCCCTGTTTTGTGTGCACGGCGAACTGGTGCCGCTCGCGGATCAGGTAGAGGTGGCGCCACTGCTGCCGGTCCGGCCACGTGACTGTCTGCTTCCAGTGCTGCTGGATTGTCTGCAGGTCTCGCTCGACCACGGCCATCAGTTCGGAGGCGACTTCGGCGCCGTCCAGACGGTAGTTTCGGTGGACTAATACGGTGAAGGTCGGCTCCCCGTCCGTCTCGGATTTCTCCACCGACATCACCTAGAAGCGGAATAAGTGGGAATATCGGTGCGTCTATGATGATATGTACGTATTGCATACGTTATTCCGGTGTATTACCAGAGTATAATATCCCTGTGATATACGTGATACCGTGAGTAAAGCGTGTTTAATCCACATATTTATGTGTAACTTGCTTAACTCTTCTGATTTTAACAGTGACTTGACATCAGTGAAATATTCCTCCGAACAAAACAAAACTTGGTTGAGATTTGCATTAAACATATTCTCCTCTGGCTGACATCTAAGTTCAGCATGTCTCTGAGAGACACAAAGTTGGCGCCAAAATAAGAATGTTCCTAGGAGAAATGTGAACATAATGAAAACCCGACTGACCTGAAAGCCGATGGGTGCGGTACCTGGCGGCGGCCGACGCAGGCCATGTACGGCCAGTCGCTCCTGGAAGCAGACCCGACTCCAGTCGATCTGTTCAGGCCCCTCCAAGAAGGAGACAGCGGTCGCTGCTAGATTCATGGTGGCGCCGGGTGGTGGCGACACTGGCGTTAAAGCTGGACGCTTGACTTTTTGTTCACGGTGACCTTATTTGTGTTTTGTGTGGTCTATTTTCTGTGCTTCAGTTTTCAAACCATTTATTCGGTTGGACGGATGACTAATAGTGTGCGTCGTTATGGGTTTGTTGTTCTATCAGAAGACATGTTATTAGCTTATATTGTTGTTTATCTGTTGTAAGGATGCCAAGCTTGTTGATAGTGACGAGACTGCGATTGCGACAACATCACTTTCCTTAAACTCTGTTGAACGAAATAACCCGTAAAAGAAGAAACTCGTCGTAAAAGTGTGGGTTTATGGCATCTGCACCTCCGTTTTACAACCGTTGAGTTCTCTGCGACGGTGTTTTTCTTCGGGAATATATATCCATGAACGCAATAGGGTAATCTCAAACAGTTTCTCGAAATGCCTGCATAATTCGGAACTCTTGTGGTTATGTTTGTTTATTATTTTTGTCGCCTGGCTTCCATCGCAAGGCCTATCGACAATCGGAAGACTCTGCTTTGCTGACGCTTATTCTGTCGTGTAGTACCTATAACTACCTCGCTAAACCGTTGCGGTATAGCGCCGGCTAGATTACATCTTAAATCGGGAATCCACGGGGAAATCCAATCCCAATCACTGGCATCTCAGACAGTGATCATGCTGATGTGCCAGCCTGCCGTCTGATTAATTCGCGTCTCAGCTGGGTTGTAAAAACTAAAAGTAACCTGTGTAAACGCTGTAACGGTTATTTGATTCTACATCCTCAATATGGACGTGCTCAATGCTGACCGATCTCCATGTTCCACAGAAAACTGACACGACTGCTCCCTCTGCCGACAGACTACCTGCGAGACCTGCTGATGCCCGAACCACCTGCGGACTCCTGCACAGAGGTCTGCGACCACGATGGCGGCATCCCCATCGTGCGCGTGCGCAGTGCGGCCGAGACAGAAGCCGCCCACGACCTTCTGCAGCTGGCCATGTCGGCCCCTGCTCCGTCCGACAGCCCCTGCCTCGAGCAGACGTACGTCATCTACACAGGCGCAGCACCCTTCTCCGGATACGAGGCTGACTCGCGAGGCGAAGACGACTCGGCGAGCAGCAGCGGCGACAGTGTCGGCGCCGGACACGTGGCGGCACGAGGCACGCGCCACGGGCTGCGCCACGTGTGCTCCGAGTGCGGCAAGACGTACGCCACGTCGTCGAACCTGTCGCGCCACAAGCAGACGCACCGCAGCATCGACTTGTCAGTGGCGGCCAAGGGAAGTGCACCGATCCTGCTGGGTGCAGAGTACCTACGTCAGCTGATTGCGCGGTCGCTGGCATGGCCGGTTGCTTGACGATCAGCGTGTCGCACAAGTGCTCACGTCTGCGGCAAGACGTTCTCGCGGCCGTGGCTGCTGCAGGGCCACCTGCGCTCGCACACAGGCGAGAAGCCGTACGGCTGCGCGCACTGCGGCAAGTCGTTCGCCGATCGCTCTAACCTCAGGGCTCATGTTCAGACCCACTCGTCCATGAAGACCTTCGTCTGCCGTCAGTGCAATAAGCCGTTCGCGCTGAAGTCCTACCTGAACAAGCACCAAGAGTCCGCCTGCACTCGGCGGTAGACTCGGTTCAGGACGCGTCCCTCTCCTCGGGGCCCTCTGGGGCCCGCTGGGGCCCCCTGGGACCGCTGTTGATGCGGGTCTTATCTACTTGGAACAACCCTGCTGGGATTCACACCGAGCAGACAGCAAAACAGCCTCCGAGTGGGCCATTGCAGTAAACGGCTCCAGTTGGCCCAGGTGAGCCGGGCTGTAACAGCTTTCGTCTGCCGTTCAAGGTCGTTTACCTCGGGACGTGCCGTGCCGCATTCAGCGCCCTCCTCCCCCCCTCCTCCCCGCTCTCTCCCTCCGCCCCCCCCCCACTGCGTGGCGTCGCATGCCGTCGTCAGTCGGCGCTCGATTTGTGTACTCCGTGGTGCTAACTGCTTGCGTTAAGGGTGACGCTGGGCGTCTCTCAGTCTTAGTCCTTTATGGATGCGAGCTGTGGCCAGCTATGTGGTTGGCGTCTTTAGCACGTTCACGGCTTGATCGCGGTCTGAGTGAGGTCGGAGTTCTTGCTTTTTTCATAGGGTATGATCGTAGTGTTTTAATATCCGCAACATTTTTAGAGTGTTTGCTCGGCCAGGTTGCCCGGTTACCTCTTGATCCAAGGTCCTTACGTAGGATTTACTCGGCTGACCACAATCATTCGAGTCTCGAGTCATTCGAGTCATTCGAGTCTAGTCAATAAGTCAACGCAATACGGAGCGCATTGCTAGCAGTCGGAGTCAGAACGCTCGCTAGTCAGCTTTGGTCTCGGCGAGTCTGATGGCGAGACGAAACGGAGCTATAATAGGCAGCAATAATAGGTGTGGAGCCATCAGTGCGTCTAGCTCAATCGGTGTTTAGATATAGCTATTTTTATAAGAGATACTTGTGTTCGGTGTAGTTTGATGGTTTCGTCATTTAATGGTAAAACATATGTGACATGCTACGTTATAGATGCCTGAGTTACTCGAGGTGGATTGGTTTGTGTGCAATTTGCGTACGCTGTGGTGAAGGATATGAGTCGAGTTAGATTTGGTCTAAGTGAGCAGTCGAGTCCATGTCCAAACAAACTTTGGTTGTGCAGAGCTGAACCGGTGGTAGGATTTTGCTGTCACATCTGAGTGGTCGAAAGACACGATCACTAGGTGATCGGTGAATTTGCAGTAATGTCCATATCGAGGAAAATAGGATGGCGCTCATATCGAGAAATTGTGATTTTTGGCGAAATGTTTTACATTTAATATGTGTTCGACGTAGTACGCTCATAAATGTAGCATTATTTCTAAGTGACAAGCATATAATTTGTATGTATATAAGCGTATCGCCGATAATGATAAAACTTCAGCTTACCTATTTTTCGGTAACAGCATCAAAATATGTCATAAAATACGCACACATGTGACAGATCGTATGACATGCTAAGAAACAAAAAAACGTGGAAACAAGGGGCCAAAGAGTGCATACACAAACGTTTCGGAACTGATTAGTCGTGCCTCATTAAAGTATGCAGAGAGAATCAATGCAAAATTTAGCACGATCACGTAAATTTTGCAAATTTCCCTACGCCTAAAGATGCAATAATATAATATTGCACCAACGTGCAGAAAAACACAAAACATCCAGCAGTTGTTTAACCGTCAATTGGTAAATAGCACGTGCCTGTGTTCCCACATCCATAAATGTACCTTATTTACAACGAATTGAGGTCTTTGATAAAAGTGTAGAAACGATCCATCGAATTTGTGTAATTTATTATGATGTGCATTTCAATATGGTCACTTTTTATAAATTAAAAATGAGTGAGCATCCATTCGATCATGTATTAAGCTCGAGCTCGATCAGTACCATGTTAAACTGATCTGTGGATGATGGACGTTATTATTGACATTCCTTACCATTTGCGTCGACGCTATTTAATATTGCCAGTGTTATTTATATTCCATCGGATTGTCGTGCATGTGAGCTGTGTTCGATCTCAATGTTACATTTTGTCGATCTTAACGCACAATTTCTAGGTTATTTGAAACAGTATGAGCTGAAAGAAGTGGTTTCTTAAATAAATATGATATACATTTTTTAGGTGAAATGTCATTATTTGCCTATTTTACTGGTCATGTCACCCTATTATATTTTGCCAATGTTTACCTAATCGTGTTTTATTATTTTGATGTATTAGTCTCTGGAAAGGCTCCAGTCAAGTTACAACAATACCATTTTAATCGGCGATATATTGAAGTCCTAGCGTCCAACGTGATGTATCATACATTATACCCATCAAATATCATTTCCATGACAGATTACACGTGTATGCTAAATTTTACATTGTATGTAAGATATGACAATCTGCTCTAGTCTATAATCAGGTTAACATTATTATTAAACTGTAATGGAAGCATATGGTGGCATCTAACTACGAGTGACAAAATGCTGGATGAAATATCTTATATTTTATCATAGTTGTTTTAACTACCTCTTAGATTTCAAACTTGAGCTTGCGTATGTATTATTTAGCGATGATCCTTATCCCTGATCGAGAAGTTTGCTTCTACAAAAAACAAATGTATATGCATGTGCTATTATATTTCCCTATCTAACTCAACGAATCTTCAATCGTCTACTTGCATTCACTCAGAGAGAAAAAAATAAAGAAATGCTGATATCAACAATTGAATATGCCACATAAAAAACTAACATTAATGATACAATTTTAACCAAGAATGTTGACGAGTCTAGCCAAACCAGCAGGACACGGACCTGCGTTCGGTACATTTCAACAACATCCCTTTCATTGCTATTCTCTCCCTTCTACTTACGAATTTGAACACATCGAAACGCTTACTCAATGAACCTTTACATGTTTGCCATTTACATGCCTAGCACATTCACTCGTGCAAGAGCTAGTCGTTTGCTAATCATCTATCTTTAGCACAATTTGGTCCTTTTTCTTCTCCTGAACAATATCCCGTTTTGGGTGTTCACTTTATTGCTACTTGTCAATGATAAACGTGGCAATGACTTTCACTTCGACATCCTGAAAGCAATATTAAGTATATCACACGGCGTGATGTGCATACTCTGATCTATATTTATCCGTGACATCATAGTCTACGTAATGCCATTTATTATTATTGTATGCGTATGATCTCGTCATACACCGAGAGAAGCGTAACTCATACAAGAAGTCATTCTATGTTTGGTCTGTGCTCGAAAGACTTGAAGCAATGCTACTTGCCATAATGATCTACTGCTCTCAAACCACTGTTCGATCCTTTTCTAGCACACGATGGACTTAAACAACGCATAGCACTTGTGACTTACGCTGATTTCTGATGTTTGCTATTTGCGAATGTTCTGGTCCAGTGCATGTCTGCGATTGTATTCAAACATGACGCGATTGATGCCTGCCGAAACTTATGTCAGTTTGTATGACACTGCGGATCAATAAACGCTGGTTTCTAGTTCAAACTTATTTTGTATGTGAGTTTGTATGATGTAAACGGCAACCAAACGCCGTCTGTGTACCCTGGATGCGTGAGTTTGTATGATGTAAACGGCAACCAAGCGCCGTCTGTGTCCCCTGGATGTCAACATTGGTCTCTGTCGGCTATCAGGCAAGACCAACGGAGAAACGTTCGCTGAAAGTCCACTCTGTCTATACTTATCTCAAAGATTCTCAAATAACGGGTTGTTACCTAGTACCTACCCCACATGCGGTAATGCGGCCTTCGGGGGTGGCGGAGTAAATGCACGATTGAGCTGCTAAGTGAGAAATTGATCTGTTTCTTTTGATGATTGGGCGCAATCCACCTACACATATCCCCGTTTTTGGTTTCACTGCCGTCACATCATCGCAAATAAGATCACATTCAATTCGTCCTAACAGACGATAATGCTAACTCTCCGACCAACTACCACTTGGCCTCACCAGTACCTACATTGCATATCAGGTCAACATAGGTCCCTTCTACCGGGGCTTCAATCAGGTGCCAACAGGCTATGAGCTTATTTATCCCAGGCCACGAGGACACCAATGATGTCTACTTATATTCCTGTCCCTAGATGGCACTAGTAGTAACCGCCTGAAGTTATGTTGTACCGCATGGCTTGAAGCTGAGATCTGCGGTCTGAGCAATGGGGAGGGGGAAACGAGTCATTTTGGTCATCAAAAAGTGGGTAACTATTCCCATGATGCTGAGAATGACTGGTATATACTAATTAGAGTGCTAATACAAGTCCCGGACATATATCTGCTTTATGATTCCGCGACATGCCCATGCAATCTATCCAATTTGTCAATAGTTCACATTGACACACCCGTATTTTGATATCATCAATGCACATCAAACTGAAAACCGTTTCCTGTCATATTCCTACTTCACGTCACAATGTCTGAAAAAGTCACTGCCTAAGTTTCATATTATGATCTTACACAATACTCACTTCTATCTTGTGTATATTCTGCATTGTCCACACAATTCTGATCACAATATATCTTCACAAAAACAGTGACGATGTCGGATGTACACGAGGGCGGCGCCACTTTCCGAAAGTTGGGGGACGGAGGCACTCTGAAGTCGATTCTTGCCATGCATCGCCCATAGGCGTAATGTAAGAATCCTAAAATGTTGGGGACACGTCCCACCCCGTCCCCCTCTGGCGGAGCCCCAGTATTTACATACATAGTTTTCCGTCGTGTTTATGATTCTTTTCTGATTTAGTCAGCGGCGGTGGTTGGCTCCGTGCCCTCCCCTGACTGGAGCAGTGTGCCAGACTCCGGCCTCCCCCCAGCGTCCCTACCCAGGCCGGAGGTGGACCTCCCCAGCGTCCCTATACCCGTCTCGCCGCGCCGTCGCCACCGTATACCGGAAGTCACCGCAGCGGCGGCGGCTGGCGCGACCGGAAGGCGTCACTTCCGGCGCCGGCGGAGGCTGCAACAGATCTGGCCGACATCCGGCGTCCGTCCCAGCCGCGCGGTCAGAGTCGCCAGCTGCAGCTGCTGAGAGACGGGCGGCACACGACAGACGCGCACATATGTCAAAGGTGACAACGACTCGACCACAGTAGAGTCGAAATGGTGGTCGCACAAGTGTTTATTTTTATCACCTTTGATAAGGTCGAGGTGCATGCGAGAAGGTGTCTGCAATGGTCTTTACCAAAAAAGCATTGATCTAAATACTTACCTATACTATACATAGCATAAGAAAAGCGTTAGTTGGTCAAAAGATCAGAGGGGCATCTTATTCACCGTTGCATCCGACATTGGTGTGCACTGCAAGGCAGGCGAAGATAATCATGCGCTCGCTACCATGCCGACAACTCATGGGGCGCGGCACCCTGAGCTCCCAAACATTTATAAAGCAGACGATATCCACTATCTAGCGTCATTAACCGCCTACCAATTATACTAAGCACTACCTTGATTAAGCATTGAGAAATAAATAAATAAATAAACCCTGGTGACTAAACGGAGTATCGCATGTCGCATTTCGCCATTCGCCGTGGTTGGATGTTGCGTGCGCTAGGTGTTCGCCGTGGTTGGATGTTGCGTGCGTTAGCTGTTCGTGTGACAGCCAGCCGGGTCGTGGGGTCTGCAGTCTGACATTTCTGGAGCGGCCGACGTGCTGTGACCCGGGTCAGAGCAGTGGCATGGAGCCGCACGCCGCACGCCATTCTGCATAATGAGCGCGACGTGGCTGTGAAATCGCGGCCGGCGAGTCCCTGATATCGCCGAGACTGAGAGTCGAGACGGTACCGGGTGCCCCCATAACGCGGCGACGGCGGCGGACAGAGGTTAGGACTTAGAGGTCGATGGAAGCTGGCTATAATATGATTACATAACGTTTGGGTTTGATATCTGAAAAGGAGATGGAAGAACAAAGCACAATGCGGAATATATACAGAATATGAACAAAAACAGAACACAAAAACGGAAACCGAAGGCCTCTGACGAGACTGGTCTAATGTTTCCAATTAATTTATGGCAATTCAAGTTCATATAATGAAGAGCGTCTGTCAGTGGTGGCACAGGGAATGGAAGCCTGCGAACTCTGAGTGTTCTGCAAATAATATATGAGCCATGTGACTAGCGAGAGGTAGGTATGATGCAGCTTAAGCCGCGAACAAACGCGGATGATAAAGTACAGGCAGAGGTGTAGGATTCTATTCAGTTCACCTCCCCACGGCTCAAAACCCCCTCCCCCCTCACACTTCCCTGTGAGAGAAGCTCGCCCCTGAGTACAGAGTCCAATGTCAAGGATGTCAAGAATGTCACTTGACCCAATTTGTATGTGGACCTGCCGGGTCTAGCGAGTGTGCCAGCCATCATTTAATCAGCATTCGACAATCGTGAAACAGAAAGGCTGCACGTGCACATACCTGAGTAACACTGTATTACTGAAAAGGTGATGCCAGGTCACAAACATACTTTCGATTAAACGGTTAACAGTTTATTGCTAAGAATATCATTTGAATAGAGTGGCCTTAACCTTGTATTAAATAAAAATCAAAGTATAACTGACTTTATGCATTGATATTTCGGTCACAGGCCTTTTTCAAAGCAAAATATATGTAAACTGCAATGTCAACTATATATATATATATATATATATATATATTGCATTCAGTAAATGAAACACTTAACTAATGAGGTAAAGAGAACAGCTGTGAAAATAGTGCGTCAACAATGAGTCGCATTATTATCACAACTTTCAAACGAAGTTATGCCTTCCGTCTGTCGATTTAATGAAACATTTAACAAGACAACGTTAACGTGTCCAGCCAAAGTCAATGTTTCTATTCAGTTGGCAGCCCGCAGCACTGCACGTGAAACATTGAAGAGCCGTGGTTGGCATAGATCGGTAGCTATGTTCAAACAGAATTTCCCGTACATGACCTTTACCGAGCGAACACCTGTCCGTTGATCTAGCAAGGCACGTGCGCTTTATCAGTTATGTACCTACATTCATCCATCCCCATGCACAATTAAAGAAATTAGAAGCTAAAACTGTAGGTTCTATAAACAGCTGCAGGTTGACAATATGTTGACTTTGTGGATCATTGGCTCTTGCTAATTAATCAGCTTTGGCTGGTGCTGCGACACAAAGCAAACACCTCATTATCGCGCAGAAACCGCCATCACTTCATGTGAGGCATCTGCTTATCCCGTTCCCAAACCATAAATCAGCAGTGAATCGCCTCGTCTCATTAGTCATCGTCGACCTCTGTCCGTTTCGAGCCGGCGCGCTCAGGCATCGCGCCAAACACACCACACCACACCACACCACACCATTTCAACCACAAGGAATTAAGTATGAAGAATGGATGCCCGCCATCGGCCCGGCCGCCGGGCGCCGGCTCCAGTGAGCTGACTTCAGCGTCCAGCTCTGGTGCCGCTGGCTGCCGGGCCTGTTTTTTCGCTGGTCCCGCCACCATTAATACGGTGGCGGGGCCGGCATGTCATGCATACAGTTTCGCTTTTCTCGATTTCACGAGCCACCAAGTGAAATGATTGTCTCGGCTGTTTACCCGGCCATATTCCGGCGTCGCGTCGGAAGCACGCTCCCTTCCGCAGCCAACCCTCCCCCGCCGACGGGAGCTCCTCCCCTGCGACCGAGCCAAGAACAGGCAGCTAGCGCAGCTGACGACAGAAAAGCAACAGTTCCGTCGAAGTATTTGTGCCGTAAAATTAGGAAAGTATCACATTTGTTTGAACATACAATGTTTTTGGTCGGTCTGCAACGTCTTTAGTTGATTGGTCTACCTAGCTTACCTACAACCTAGCAAGAAACTTCTACAGATATGCCGTTAAGCAATAACTATAATGAATTGCAATCTACGATTTACAGACCGTCTCTCTATAACCGTACAAGGTCTAACCGCCCATCACCAGGGACCCGGGAACGATTTCAAGGTTGGGGGGAGGGGGCAGAACCAATTTTAACTATGCGGTAATCCCATTTTTTATTTGGAGGATTCCAGCTTTTACTTCACCTGGAGTCCTATACGTGATCTTTTATAATGAAAGCAAATTTTAAAACACTTCACAACGAAAATAAATGTTTTCTCATTCGTGATAATTATATACCACCATGATCGTGAAACAATAATGTTTTCATTCATTATGATCTCGAACAAGAACATTTTCTCAGCTTTCAACACTGGTGCTGTTCTCGTGGAGACAGATTTTGGCTCTTATCAGAAAGATATGCCGCATCGCACGTCTGATATTTTCCGGTTAAACCCATCGACCGGAGCCCTCCACGGGCGTCCACGATTCACGGAGTGTTGCGGGAGGGCTTTGCGAAAATTCATGACCATAAAGGCGGATTCATAAGTGGGCATAAGGCCATATACCTCCCGAAACAACTTATTTAAATCGTCCGAAAATAACCACATCGGATTTTAGCAGATTTGAGCAACTACCACTAAGAAAGTATTGTTTAAAATCATTTATTAATGCACGATGAAGCAAAATCCGATGAGATTAACCAAAGTTAACAGAAGCGTACAAGGTTAGTTGTCAAAAATACGAAATACCTATATCCTAATCCGTCAAAATCCGTCCTGAATCCGTTCTTGAACGATGACGCGTAGTGCAAAGATACAGTTGTCATTGCCCAACACCATTTTTTAGCCCCATCAACGTTCTATTTGACACAAAACTTGTTCAATGTGAAGTCATTTGAACGTCAACCCGCGCCGTGTCAGGAAAGGGACGTTTAGACGCCCCCTAAATTTTTAAGAGGATAGCAGAAAAAGGGTAGGAGCTGCACGCCGCCGTTTTTGGCACAGGTGCTTGGGCATCAATTACCCACTTTGTGTAAAATGTGTGACCTCAAGCCATCTCAGGTTCGGTCACCAGGCCTGGTCGGGTGAACTCATCTCCAAACAGGGGCGGATCCAGCCCCTTGGTTTGGGGGGTCCAACTTTTTCCGGCAAAAAGGTATCCCATTTTTTTCTTCACGGATTTGGGCTTTTCACCTGATTTTGCATTAGAGATTAAAAAACACGATTTTTTTCCGTAAAATTACATGTTTTTTATTTTTTTATGCTTTTTTCGAAAAAAAATTGTTTTTTTTCGAAAAAAAAATCGGGGAAAAAATCGGGAAAAAACTTTTTCGCTTTTTGGGGTATAAAATCGGGGAAAATCACTTTAAAACACACAGAACACCATTTCCGTAGCATATACACACGTAGGTAATCAATAAATAACGTTATCTCATTACCAACTCGGCAAGGGCGTCACTGATAATTATTTGGAGGGGGTTCGGATTAAATGACGAAAAAACGTATATCCGTTTTGTCTGCGTGCATGCCTTTTGGCCAACATTTTTAATGTGGATTTCCATGTTAAAAACGCATTTGGGTTTGATGTTTAGGTACTTAGGTTTTAGGGGCGATGTCCACGGTCATATCGTATCGCGTCGCCTTTTTGGAACTCGGCAGGCCATGCTAACTTGTAAGCCAGCCTTGAAAATTAACCCTCGCCTCAGGGGCCTGACAGGCCTCCCTGATTGTTTTTCTCTGAAATCACTTTTTACTCATGCGGCGCATGTCTTGCTGGAAGGTTTCACTAGGTGAGTTGACAACAATTATACGTATGCTGGCAAAATTTCACTGAAATTGGTTCAGTCATTTGGACGAAAATGACGTTTTAGTGACGATTATAGTTGGTGGAAAGACGGTAACTATATTGTAAAAATCGTAGTAAATAGAGATTTTCAGCAAATTGCTAACAGAAAGCGACTAAGATCAAAAAATGCCATTATTAATTAGGAAAGGCCAACTCGGATTTATCGAAATTTTGGGTTTCGTTTAACCCTAAAAACCTGAAAATATGGGGGGGAATCGGGGACTAAATCAAAAGGATGGTGTGAAGATTTTGAAAAACCAAAGATAGATGAGAGAAACTAAAATATGCGTGCCAATAGGCAACAAACCGTAACCCTCCTCTCTCCGTCCGTTGCCCAATTACCTATTGTGATTGAGTATAAGATGACTCCCTAAGTGTTAACGTAAACTCATGGACGTCATTTTTTATTAAATGACTTATTTTGAACTTTATTTTAAACCAGATATTCCGAAAATTAATAAAGGTACCATTTTCTGTATATTCTGAGACATACAACTGGTCAAGGGGCCAAGCATTTTATTTACAGTTTATTTTATTTTCTGTCACTTTTTGAGGTTTTTCGTGACGGAGAGGAAAAAAACGTCTATTCTTGACGTCGGATCGAGTCTAGGTCGGAGGTTCACTTGAACCTGGAAAGTTTCACCAATGCAGAAAAACTAAAAATTTGCATACGTTAGATTCCTCACTGAGCAGGCAAGCACTCCTGGTTTCTTCCCGCGTTGCTCTATGATGCTTTGGTTTGGAAAATTTTGAGCCAGCGCGAAAATTCCTGTCAAGTCCCCCCCCCCCCAGTACGGCGAAGGTGGAAAACTGGTCGAAGGCGAGGGTTAATATTAGCCATATATGAAGTGGCCACTAAGGCCAGGCGAATTTACCGTCAAGGGAGAGCCTACTGCCATACACTTAAAGGAGTGTGGCCGACTCGCTCCTCCTGGAATTGTCGGTATATTACCTATTGTTATTAACAGGCCTAAGATTCAGCTACTGCTGATCTGAATATTGGTGGTACGATGATGAAACAATTCAGCGTGCGGTGGAGCTCCTTTAGTTGACATTTTACTATTTCTGTTATTTGCATTTGTTTAATTGTTATGGCAAACCTCAAAAAAAACGATCTCACCTATACAAACCCAGAGTTAGCGACGAAAATGGTTACCTATAAAATATGCCATGGTGGGAATTCGTCGATCACGCATGGGCCAGACTGTGTTCTAACAATATCTACAAGCGGTTGTTTAATTTTTAAGAGCGCAAGTATGATAGTAATACCGGGAGCTCTCTAGTGACGACGGAGGCAAGGTTAGCCATTGAAGGACTCTATGCGGCGTCATCGAGCAGTTTTTGGGCAATCCAGGAGGTTTAGGTGAACGGTTTACAACTGCATAGTAGAGAAGGGCGAACCATTCCTGATAGCGCATAGAAAGTAAAATATACCGTCGATCGAACCGTCAGATGGACGAATATGTCCTCATGGGTCAATAGGTACCCTCCCATCCGTACCAAGTACTCGTCTAGGTAACGGGAGGCATTGCCATGGGAAATTCGTCATCCGAGGCAGTGTCTAAATTTCCGGGAAGTTTCTGCCAAAGTCGATACGTCTACGAGTCGGAACACTTGGAACCAATGGTTTACACTCCCTTCGTACATTTCGCGAATGCCCAGCCCCGGTCCCTGAATCTTGCAAACTTGAAGTAAAACTCCTGAGTAGTTGGCACAAACGGCGGGCGCATCGATGGACGGAAAGGCCAGACAAGCCCCGCCGGGGCACGACACTGCAATTCGAACAAAGAGCACGTTAGCGGATGTACCAAATGCCCAATGGCCAAAGCTCCCGTGCACTAAGAACCCAATATAATAGAACTGCCATATAATCGCTATCGATGCCGGCAGAATGATGATGAGCGGATCTTTTGCGCATGGACACCAATGACTCTCCCCCAGCAAACTACACAGAACTACCTATGCCTCTGTCCGCGAAGTGTCCATTTCGTCAAAGCCAGTGGCGAAGCCGTCACAATAGCAAACAAAACACTCGTCACCGCCAAACCTACGCAGAGTTTCAACTTCGCAGTAGAATCGGTGAGCTGGAGCTTTCTCATGAATTCGGCACGATGAATTCATGGATAGGGAACAAATTGAAAGAGGTAGTGAACCGTAATCCATAGCAAAAAAATGGTTCTACCAGGACTAGTTCAACAACTCCAACATGACCCAATGGAGTTAGGCACACTCCCGTTAATTTAAGTTTATTTAATTCCTAATTTGTAAGCAATTGAACGACCATCCCTAACTTGACTACCCACCCAGCAAAACAGCCGGATGACAAAACTTCGTCGCGATTGAACCGCGAAGCGGCGCGAACCTCCATGTCACTAATTCCGGAGGTCTACCCATTTACTAAACTGGAGGCCTATTCTCCTCCCTGAGCCTGAATGACAGAGGTTAAATTTTTTACTGCTTTCAAAGCATATTTTTTGCTAACCGATATTTGAGAATTGTTAGGTGGCTTTTCCTCAAGATGGTACCAGCATCCCTCACCAATAAGTCTCATTCCCCTTCACAATAACCACCCAATATTCCCAGTACCAAATGATCACAAAGTCCGCTCATTGAACAATGTGGCCCAGTACTTCACTGAGTTGTCCATTGTGCACCAGACACCGCGGACCAGAAGGAAAGCCTCAACAAGCCTACACGATTACGGTAGAGGGGCGAGCAAAACAGCTTACTAGTTCCGGCGGCCCACACCCATTTTTTCGCATACTATGGACAAGGGAGCAACTGGCCGGTCCGAGTCAAGCCCCCCCCGGATCCCGCCCACGAGAACTCTGTCTCCAAAAACGTTTGCGATCTCGTAACTACAATGCCACAGTTTTTGACCAATCAAGGTTTGGAAACATGCTTTATTCCATAAGTAGTATGTATCTATAATTCGTATATCTCGGAATTTTGATATTCGTGAGCGTGACCTAAGACCGGTTCAATTTCGTGACTTCCCATTATAAATCAATGGAAAGTATTAAAATGCTTCCGATTCCGAGGATATGCATATCAGTCCAATTCCTTCTGGACGATGTCATCATAAGCCATCCTTCATTACTTTTTGTGATTTTGATTGCAATTTGTCTTCAGTGACCCCTACAGGGTCAGCTGAGGTCATCCGAGGTCACCAACACTTTGTCAATAACTTTTGACAGAACGAAGATGGAGAAGCGAAACTGGCACCCACGTGTTTGTCTTGTCGAAACACGTCTCCCAATATGCAGCATGATCTACTTAGGTCACCACCTGACCTTGACCTGAGATTTAAAAAAAAACAGTTGACCTAACTTGATCAGCATTATTATGAATCAAATCACCTTGACTAGACATACACGATGGCGTCACAATTATTACCTCGTATTATTTGCGAAAGCAGTTTTGTCCCCAAAGAAACTGACACCTTGATGACTTCTGGGCTCTGGAGTCCTTAAAAGGGAATCGTTCACCTTGAAACAAAAAAACGCAGAAAAAGCTCAGAAATGATAAAAGAGAAGCCAGAAATTGAGTTAATCAATATTACTAGTAAGCTCAAAGAACTAATATTTTACCGCGGAAAAAGCAAAATTAAATGTAATTAATGGTGATAATTCATATTTTTTTTCCTCAAAAGTCCTGCGAAATCAAGCTGGCTGAGCAGCACGAAACGTCATCGATTTAGTTGAGGGATCGTGTCGTATACATGGTGGTCACTTGCCCAAGACTTGGTTGAAGATGCCGGACAATTACAACCGCTTTAAAAACCATCAACAGTACAATGCTTTAAGATAGGTATTCGCCACTATTAATATTTCACTATCGACAAGTGTAGTGTCGCATACAGTCGCCTCACTGTCCGTGCTCTGTTGGCGTCCGTCCTGGATTATGGTGTCAAAGGTCTGCACGGTCTACACGTCACTGGCGTACTGGTCTTCGCCGGTCGGCTCATAATCAACTTGCAGCGGGCGGCTGCGCGCGGCGGCCATCAACAAGCGGCGGCGGCACGCGCGTTGCTGGACGAGGTGGGGTTATGGTGGTGGGGAGGGGAGAGATAACAATTTGTGACGTCGAGCCTGGAAGTTTCAGGCCAGGCTGAAACGCTACGCATACGCTACAGACGTTTGTTTATAAAAATGTTCTTATACAAGATTTAAACATTAAAATCACTATTGCATGAGCACTTACCTGGCAAAGTTCAATTCTTGCAATAAAAAGAATGAGGTTACTGAAACAGTATGGTTTTTGGTCCACACTTACACTTTCCCCAAGTCTTACGTCATCTGTTGCGTCATAATCATACGTCTCCAGCCAAAATCAGCCAATCAAGCGCTTGGAGTCTACCGGGTAATACTCGGTCGCTTTTGGACTGAAATATTAAATAAGTTAGAGGTTTCTTGGAAATGTGGAAAGCGCCAACAAGTCATTCAGCATGCCGCCAACAACTTGGCTATCTCGAACTCAAAACCTATGTTAACAGGTGACTATTCCCTTTAACTATTGACTGAGCTAAAATTTGAAGACACCGCAGCGATGGCATTTTTCAAGAGCTTTCGATGGCTTTCCCCCGTTTGTTTCTAACAAGCATAGTTCTGATATTTTTGGGGGTCAGGGCCAGGGGAGGGTTCTGGACCGAAGTTATTAGGTAAAGTGAAAAATATCACCTTAGATAAGTTCGATGACCTCTGGTGACCTCAATATTGACCTGAGCCAAAATGACTGAATTAATTTCAAAATGATTTTGTTTTTGTCTATGTCCCATAGTAGCCGAGCTTGAGGGGAGGCGTCGACCCCCCTCTCCCTTCCCCTCCCGCGGCACGGCGAAGGTGGCGCCGAGCACCTGCACGGCGCAAGAATATATTGTTGTCCAGCTAAGAACCGAACAATGTAAAAATGTGATTATCGACATCCAGCTCTGAATCTCACAACTTGCCACACCATCATTTTTGGAAACGCTTCTTGACATGACTGATACCAAATTAAAGTTGTTCGCAGGAGCGTGGCCACAAAATTTGCATTATGAGCCAGGTGTTTTGGGGAGCCGCCAGGTGTCTGCCCCACCCCCTATTTTCTTAGAACTGATGTTAACATCATGCTAAGAAGTGGGTCAAAGCCATCTTCAGTGGTCAAGGGCGTCGACACGCGGGGAAAAAAATGTGCGACTTTTTGCTCGTTGGGGGTGGCACGTATCATGGAGGCGGCACCTGGCAAGGGGCGGGCCAGGCACCATTCTGAAAAGGCGGCATCTGGATAAAGACGGCACCTTTCTGCAGGGGCGGCACCTGGCTGAAGCATATGGCGGCACCCAACTGAAGGGGAAGCATCTTCTGAGGGGCGGCACCTGCTGAAGGGGCGGCACCCGGCTCAGGGGCGGCATATTTTTTTAGAGGCAACACCTGGCTGAAGGGCGGCATCTCTCTGAGGGGCGAAACCTGGCTAAAGGAGCGGCATCTGTCTTTTCAGGGACGGCACCTGCCATGAGTGGCATCCGGTCAGCGGCGGCACCTGGGTATGGGTCGGCGCCTCGTCGAGGGCGGCACCTAGAGGGTGGCGACACATTGGGACGCCCAAACAAAGTGGTGCAATTAGTCTGAATGGTCTGTTAGGCGTCGACGCCCCTGTAGGTGGTCCCCGGTTGCGACGCTACTGGTTTTTCGCATCAGGTTTATAATACAAAACATCGCTGACAAAGGTAGAAAAATAGTTGAATATGAGTAAAAGTGTATTTTTTGCAGAAATTAAACTCACACTTTCGATGCCTTATATACAAAATAATATATTTTCTACGAAACGAATCAGTTTCGCCAGAGCACTGGCGGATCCAGAGGGGGGCTGCAGAGGGGCGCAACCTTCCCCAGGCGCCCGGGTCGCGAGGTTAAGCCGTGCTTTGGCCTTCCCAAGCCGGGGAGGTTTGGGGAGGCCAAAACACGGCCGGCCCGCGGACCCGGGCGCTGGTGGAGTGGCGCCCCTTCCTGCAGCCCCCCTCTGATCCGCAGCGCACAGAAAGGGGGTTTTTTTGGGGTGTCACCCCCTCCCGGTTCCGAAGTTGGGGGGGGCAAGTGTTCCCTCTGCCCCTCCCCTTGTTCCCGGGCCTATGCCATCAGCCATCACCAATGTACTGCGCCCAGCGCCACAATAATAAACGAATCGAAGGTGTAGGTACTGCGTCATGCAGGGATGTAGACCAAGGAGGGGGGCACGGGGTTTATGACCCCCCTGAGAAAAATAAATTATCACTAGATAGAACGAAATTCTCTGACGACCCGATCCCCCCCCTCCGTCGCAGCATATGGCTTAGGAAAATTCATTATTTTCCGACGTAACCCCCCGCCCTTGACGAAACATCAATCGTTGTAAGTGAATTTTGATAGCGCCAAACTGTGTGCCAAGAAACAATTCCGTTATGCATCCCTTTAATTTGCATTTTCTCGGCTGTTTTGTGGCCACAAATAGGTCCTATATAGACCTACAATCTACAATGAATAATAATAATAAAAAGTATACATATTCGGTATGTGCATTGTGCAGTAACCGTTCGCTGGGGGTATGTGCTCAGCCGGTGCTGCCATCTTTTGTCAGCACTTACCCGCCATCTATCGTCAGACATCACGCATTTTGTCCACAAACTAATACACCGACGCTACGACTGAAGTAGTGCACCTATTCGATCAGGTTCTGCTTTCAAGCTCTCACTCCCCTCCCCACAAAACATGATCAAATTCCTGCACATTTTATCAGAGATGAGGATTGGAAAGGACAGAGGCCTCGCCTTTTAAACAGACTCGTGATTGATTTTGATTGAATCATTATTTTTGATTGAATCATTCTTATTTTACGTGAATCATTCATGAATCGATTCACCTCCTCAAATGAAATGATTCAATGAATCATTGATTGAATCATTCATTCAAAGAAAATATGGTGATTGAATCATTCATAGCACAATGAATCATTCTTTTTGGGGGGACAGCAGAAACTATAGAAGTCTAATAATAGGGAATCAGACTGAGTGTACACATGTCAAGATCACTTTCAGCACCTTCATTTGGTCTGTAAACACCGTCATTCCGAACATATGCACTGATATTTGTACTTACGCATTGCTAAAAATTTTGATTGAATCATTCATAAATAATTCATTAAATGAATCATGCATTCATGATTGATTCACGTAAGCCTGTGAATCATTCATCGGTGGTAATGTTGAATGATTGAATCATTCATTAAAACTTGAATCAATCACAAGTCTGCTTTCAAAGAAATTGCAACATAATGCAGATTTGGCAGGGCGGATCTGAGGGGCGCGCTAGTTGCCACCCTCCCCCCCCCCCCTGAGCCTGGGTCGCGTCCATGTCGTGCTCGCAAAGCACGCCCGTAGATCGCAACTTTTTGCATGTGCCGCCCCCTCCCCTGTCCAAAATCCTGGATTTTGACTCGACCCAGATATTATGATAGTTTGTACGCAAACATGGTTGAAAAAAATGATCTATGACCATGAGTCAATGGTCTCAACCCATTGGCGTCGCCACACAATTTTGAGTGAGGGCAGCCAGGGGTTTGGCGCCCGTTTGGGGGGGCCAGCCCCGTAGGGCTTGCTGTCGGTGAAGTGTGCCTACTCACATCGGTCATGTGGAGTTGTTGGCACCGGTCTAAAGAACATATTTTTCTGAATTTAGCCATTACTTAATTTCTCCCAGATTCACTATAGTTGCTGAGATATGCCAAACTCGCCCAGATCAGTATGACATCACACAATTTTCGGTATTCGCCAGAGGGGCTTTCGCTACTTCGCATTGCCCTATATATTACAACGCTAGCATATATCGTTAGCGCTGGCCAATAGAAAACAGCTGGAGCGCGCTGATAGCAGCTGACGAACCTCGGTAATTATTCTACTTTGTTCCTATGAAGTTTATTTTATTAGGTACGCCATTATAGATAACATTTTCTTTACTCTGTTTAAAGTGGCGATCGTTTATGGATATAGAAATAAAACAATATGCAAAACAGAACATAAGTACAAATACAACTGAAGGGGCTCCAGACGTGAATTTTATCATATCCAATAATCAAATACCAAAAGCTTCTTACTGTAACAAAGATATATTGACTTTCCAAAAGAGAAAGGCAGTAGGCACACTTCTTTTAAACCCGCCATTGGCCTGGGGGGGGCGAAAAACGCCCCCCCCCCCTCAGGGATTTTCACAATACTCACAAACCCAACCAGCGCTATCAACGCAAAACTTCAGGTACCTATTCTACATCAATTTGGCGTCTTGAATGCAAATTTGAAGAAAAAAATCGTCGAACAATTTTTCGAGTTAAATCCGAATTTAGTGAGTCACTAACAACCACTTTGGCCGCAAATATCAGCTAAGCTCTAACAGGCTGTAAATAGACGATTCCTTAAGCAAAATGCAACTCTAAAACGTCAAAAAATATAAAAAAAATTCCCTCAAAATCACATTAAAAAAGGAAGATATGTAAGAGAACCACTTATGTACAATACCCAAACCGAATTTCAAAGCCATATCTCTATTTTTGAATCACTGATTGCTTCCCAAGTATGATTCCCTCTCATGAGTCACTTTTTGAAAGGTACTTTTGGGGGCTTTAATCGACCAGATACATACAAATAAATGGTACCACTGTGTTCTAGAGGACAAACTGGATTTAATATCAATGCAATTTTTAATTTATATTATATATTCTAAAATTTGACCTTTATGACCTGACCTGTGACCTTACATCGGCTCAGATTCTTGAAAATGGCTGCTATCAAATCGAGATATTTGGGTGTAAAAGATAACCATAAAACATATGTCGCATAATCTCTTTGCAAATAGTGACCTGATTGACTGACCCTGTGACCTTGACCTTTGCTTACAATTTTTAACTTTTGCTTATACGAGAGATGCCACTAATACATTAAAGCACTTTGTGGCGATTTTAGTTCGCAATATAACGGCTTTGGATGGGAAGTATGAGCTCAAAAAAAGCTAAAATAACTAGCCATTTGACCTTTGACCTGAACTGTGACCTGACAATAATGACCTTATTTAATAAATTTCGAGTACGCATTAAGAGTGAATCTTCGTTGAGACTTTCGATTGCCGTCTTGCGCGTCTCGCTGCGATCATTGGTTCGGGAGATAACGAGGGGGCGTTTTTCGTCCGCCACCCCCCAGCCAATGGCGGCATTCGGCTGAGACCCCAGCCAATGCCGGATTAAATTCCTGCTAATACGGGGCCGGTCTCCAGCCGAAGCAATGCGGGGGGGCAGCCACCACCCCTCCCACAGGTGGCAACGCACCTGTCCCAAACGTGCAGACGAGAACGAGCCAATACAGCTTAGATTGTTCCAATCATTGAATACAGAATGCAAAGATAGAAAAGTAAGTCAGTAAGTAACGACACAACCATTCTAAATAAAACCCAGTGAACAAGGTGGGCAAATTTCGCCAGTTGTATTGCGCAAATGAATTACTGGCAAGGACCATTATCGATAACAGTAGTTACAATATCAACAATAGTCGTGGCAGTCGTGTATAAACGCTGGTAGACATCACACACACACGCACACAGCCTACAGTACCAGCAGCCTAGCTCTTCTGATTAGACTAGACATCATCCAGACCTACACCTCCAGACCGCCACTCGATCACCTGAACAACTCCAGACCGCCACTGCCGTACTAGAAGGTCACTTGTAACGGGACTTACCTTACCAATCACTCGTCTCATAACACACTCTGAACCAATCACATACTCCACAAGTCCACTCCACTCTGCATCAAGCCCACCGCGTCACGCCCCCTTTTTCCTCGTCCCTCGGCTGGAGGTTACGCACGCGGCCGCCAGCCGGCGCCATCAGCACCTTCCTCGAGAGCCGCACATGGCCACTGACCGGGTCCCTGCCGAAGTACTTCACCTGGATCTCATCCCCCACGTTGATACCCAGCGCGCTCGGGTGGCGCACCGGCCTCGCGTCCAGCTGACTATTGTGCACCAGCACCGAGGCGGAGCGCGGATGCAGCTGCACTAGCACCCCCGACTCGCGCAATTCCACCACCTTGGCCGTATACACTGCGCCGAACTCGAACTCCGGCTCCGAGGTGTCCTCGAGGAGCACGGCGAGCGCGCGGCGGCCCTCCTCGAGCGCGGCCGGACTCGGCGCGAACACGGTGAAGGTCGTGTCGTCGCTCGGTGTCACCTGGACGCCCGTCTCCGCCAGGAGGCGCTTCAGGTGCGAGCCGCCGGGACCGACCAGCCGCGCGCGCTTGTGCGCCGGCACCGTGAGTTTTTCAGTGACGGGCCAGTTGGACTTGTGGCCGGCGCGCGGTTGCGGCAGCGTGCGCCCCATGATCGCCAGGATCTGTTTGGTCGCCACACGCCCAGCCTCCACTGATTCCATAATGATCGGCAGCGGTAGGCCAGGGAGTTTGAAGTCCACCTGCAGCGCTGTGATGCCTCTCGTGGTGCACGCCAGCTTAAAGTCCATATCTCCGCAGTAGTCTTCGATGCCGAGGATATCGGTCAGAAGACGATACTCGCCGAGTTTCTCAGGCGCCTCCGGGTCGGGTCGGCTGACCATACCGATCGCGACGCCTGCCACCGCAGAGGAGGTCGGTACACCAGCGTCCATCAGCGCGAGACTCCCCGCGCACACAGACGCCATTGACGAGCTGCCGTTGGACTCCAGCACCTCCGCCGTCAGCCGCAGCGCGAACGGGAAGGACTCGGGCACGACCGCCCGCAGCCCGCGCTCAGCCAACGCACCGTGCCCCATCTCGCGGCGCCCCAGCCCGCCCGGCCGGCCAGTCTCATTCGTAGCGTACGGCGGAAACTCGTAGTGCAGCATGAAGTTCTTCGCCTTGACGCCCTGCGTGATGACCGACATCAGGTCCGACTTGAGCGCCGCCTCGGCCGAGTCGAGCGTCAGCGTGCACATGACCTGCGTCTGGCCGCGCTGGAAGAGCGCCGAGCCGTGCAGCGGCGCGTGCAGCCCCACGCGGCACGAGATGTCGCGCAGCTCGTCCGGCGCGCGACCGTCACAGCGGGTGTCTCGCTCGAGCGCCAGGCGGCGGAACAGCGCGCGGAACTGTCTGTTGAACGCGTCCGCGGCCCCGCGCGCGCCGCCGCCAGCGCCGGCGTACGCGCGCAAGCTTCTCGAGCACCATCCAGCGCGCACTGCTGACAACGGACCCGTCCACGCGAGATCTTGTCGTGGCGCGGGTTCGGTGAGGATCGCTTCGAGCGCGTCCTCGGACAGCATGCGCAAAGAGTCGTCCAGTTCGGCGTCCACCGCCTGCAGCGCGAACTCGCGCTTCTTTCGGCCGTGCTTCCCGGCCAGCTCCTGCACACCGCGCACCACGTTCTGAGCCTCCTTCACCCCCACCTTAATCGCGTGCATGAAGTCCTGCTGCGGGATGTTGTCGGCGTACCCCTCCAGCATGACGACTGTGTTCTTGGGGCCGGCCGTGACGACCAAATTCAGCTGACTGGCGGCCAGCTCTCGCCGGCCAGGGTTCAGCAGCGCCTGGCCGTCCGCCCAGCCGACCCTCACAGCGCCCACCGGGCCGCCCCACGGGATGTCCGAGCAGGCGAGCGCGGCGGAGGCGGCGTTGACGCACATCACGTCCGGCAGCCGCTCCCCATCCACGGCGAGAATGTTACAGGTGATCTGCGTGTCGGCCGCGTAGCCATCCGGGAACTGGGCGCGGAGCGAGCGGTCGATCAGCCGACTGGTGAGAATCTCCATCTCGCTGGGGCCGAGCTCGCGGCGCAGGAAGTTGGTGGGGATGCGTCCGGCAGCGGCCGACTTCTGCCGGTAGTCGACAGTCAGCGGGAGGAAGCCGGGTGCAGGGCCGGGCCGCGGCCGGCTGACGGCCGTCACCAGCACGGCCGTGTCACCGTCCTCAGCTGTGGCGCTGCCGTCGGCGAAGCGGGCCAGCTCTCCGACGGCCAGCCGCACCGGCCGGCCGCCGAGGGAGACCTCCACTGAGCCGGAGCTGAGTTCGGACCAGGCGGCGGGGCGGCGGCCGCAGCAGGAGAACGCCCGGCCGAGCATCCTGCGCTCCAGCCGACCGCAGAGCCGCACGCTGCCCATGGTGAAGAGGTGATGTCACAGGAGGGGGCACGGTGCTGTGGCTGAGATAAAGTCAGTGGAGAGTAGAGAGTGCTGCCTTCATGCTGACATGTTCAGATGTCTGGTAGATTTGCAATGCTGCAGAATGGATAATTATTCTTGAATCTGGTTAGCAATCTGGAAATACAGATAGCGATGTAATACATGATTCCTATAATTTGCAATTGTAAATTGTATTGGTCTTCTTAATTTAATATTTTGTTGATTTATTGAACAAAACTGGACATTTGCAAAGTTACAAGAAACATTGCAAAAATAATTGTTGTGTATGATCATTGAAATTAAGTCAACCTGAATGCAATGAATTTATATATTATAATGAAGCCAGAAATAGTCCCAGGGACTAATGAGGAATGAGCAATGACTAATGAGGACAATCCTCTCAACTGACTTAATTCTGTGTCAAGTGATATCACATTCTATTTCACAGCCAATATTATAAAACCTTTGGGTTCAAATACATTATAAGCATAACACAAATAAGGAAATGAGGAAATAAGATAGCTTTTTATGCACTTTGTTCAACCTCTTGGTTTGACCTTATTTTCAGAGAGGGCGATTGCCCAGGCCTGACGTCCCATATAGCTGTGAGCCGCTAACATCACACTACAAACCACTATATAACTAGTTTTGGTTCAAACTGAAAATTGATGCAAGCATAATTTGAGATAAATACGCAAATTAATATAAAAATGGAGTGATTGCTATAATTATAATTAATAACCTTATCCTCATAATGCCGAAAAATATTTTTAAAAAACCAGTCAAATTAATGAAAAAGTCAAATTTAAAAATATTTTTAGGCATTATGAGGATAAGGTTATTAATTATAATTATAGCAATGTCTTACATTTCCCTCAAAACAGTGTTGAAACAATTACAAGATTAAAAATGGAGTGGTATGATAATGATTTAATTGCGATTCTTCAGCCATTCTTTGAAGTGTGGTGATCGTAACTGCGTTGGCGATGTTTCCGATTGGCTTTAACCATCGTTGCAGCGTGTCTGGAATACAAAGATACTTTTTCATTTAATGTATGGGTGACAGCGAGACCTTACATACTATTTTTAACTCAATTTTTCCTTCCAAAAGCTGTACTTACGGTCTCCCAAGGCAACGACCTCCCTCCGAAACGCTGATCTCGTGGTTATGTCGCTTAGAACCGCTGAAACTGTTTGTCCGTAACGCGCCATAAATGCATCCAGTTTCGCTTCTGTTCAACAACTGTTTTGTCAGCTCAAAATCTCTAATCATAACATGGCTAGCAATTCCAATTTTTGTTTACTACATGCCCATTGGTGATTCTTCAAAATGCTCTCTACGTGACCCATTACCAATCAGATACCAACTTTTTCCATACGTTGTTGTTCTTTTTGCTGTGATGTCAGTGGGTGTGATATGAATGATGTTGTTAGTCACTTCGAAAGTTTAATCTAATTATTTGTATTGCTGTTTGCGGCTTGTTGATAAGGAAGGACACAGACTTTTATTCTGTAGCTCTTGATTTTGGTAAGGAACAATGTGAAACATTTCATCGATACAGACCTGTCTATGAATCTATCCCAGAGTATCATTTTGATTGGTTTTGACATTTTGAGTGTCATTTTGATAAATCAAAATAGGTAGTTTCATGTATTGCTTCTGACATGAGAAAGCATTTTTTGTGTTAATCATATTTCTTTTGTTGTGTTAATAATAATTTTGGTCACTGTTTGTGGCATTTCCTATCAGATGATAGCTGCTATATTACAGAGAAACTTATTATGAAAGTACGAGTAGGTAGCTACCTAGCTTACGTCTTTCGTCTCCAGGTTCAGGATGTTTTTGTTTGGCATCTCATAATCATTGTGTTGCTTTGTATTATGTACCTCAGACTGTAATCAACTCTAGATAAGTATTTTTTCAATGCATTGCTATTTTAATTTAGTTTAGATAATACGATTTATGAATGAGTTAGGTCACAATAATTTTATCAATGAATCAATTATCCCTTCATGTGTGAAACTAATCAGTTGTTTGACTTGATTTTGTGTCTTTATCTCAACATATTTTCAACTTGAATTGTCTTCATTTGGTTGCAGTTACAAACAATCTTTGTGAAATGATTATAAACTTATTTGTATTTTGTTAACTTCAGGTAGGTACAATGTAAGGCATTGAGTCACATGCCCATATGTAAATTTTTTAATCAAAGTTTTGATTTATATTTACTTCACTGATTCCATTGGCCTTCCCTGAGCCTTCTTTACAGTATTCAAGCCATCTGAGATAAACAAGTCAGTCACTAGACTTCAAAACCATCCGATCCCAATTCCCACAAACTCATTTTGTATCTTGTTTGCTCATTCCTTCAATTGTATTTTTGTTCTCCTGCTATATATGACCAACCAACCAGGCTCCTGTTATGAGTGGTAAACATGCCACTTAGGCACATCATGCATGGTTATCCCCTGCTTTTTTCAGCTGAGAATGGGGCCACCACCTGTGGTAACAGGGATATCTCCCAAAGAAGGACCCCCAGGAACAAAAGTCACTGTCAGAGGCGAGAATCTGGGAACCAGCCAGCAAGATGTAGACTGTAAGTGCTGCTCTTCTGCCTGATGACTTTTGTGCTAAACTGATATAATTGCGTAGTTTCTTTAATGTAGTGTCAATCCTGCTGTCTAATAATTTGTGTTTGTTTTATACCATTGTCTGATTCATGTCACACTGTAAATTATATTTTGAGTATCACTGAAACCAGGTGTCAGTGATACTCAAAAGATAAAGTACAAAGTCTGCCTTGATATCACCTGAATTGTTCAACAATGTCAAGGGGACTTTCCCTGTCTTTCTCATGTTACATGTATTTCTGCCTTTCCTTACAGCCTCAGTAACTAAGACATTCAGCAACTACTGAGGCAGCCTACGTCATCTATCACTACTGTTTTACCCTTGCCTCATTGACCACCACCTTTTGAGCAATTACATCATTTTTTCTGACATGAGACCACCAGTCTGATGTGACATCACTCACCACCTGCTATGATATCACTCACCACCAGCTGCTATAACATCACTCACCACCTGATATGACATCACTCACCACCTGATTACTGATATGGCATAACTCACCAGTCACCTCCTGATGTGACATCACTCACCAGTCTGCTATGACATCACTCACCAGTCTGCTATGACATCACTCACCACCTGCCATGACATCACTCACCACCTCCTATGACATCACACCCTCTGACGTCACCAGGCGTGATGATCGGTGACTGGGACAGTACCCTGTCGGCTGAGTGGCACAGTCCCAACAAGATCGTCCTGCTCTCTGGCAACTCTCGCGGCCACTGTGACGTCATCATCAGTACGCGCTCCGGCGGCCCCGGCTCGTGTACCGTCAAGTTCAGAGGTGCGTCTGACAGCCGGCGTTACGCGATGTCGCCATCTGAGCTGTCCATTGCAGATATGAATCGTGGCGTGTTATGCACTTGCAGTTTGGGTTTTAGATCCGCGGCTGCAAATGACTGACCCTGTGAATATGTTTTGTTTTAGTGTATTGCATCTGTGACGTACCATCAATTCCGCCCACTGCTATTCGTAGACTGGCGTCCAGTCCCTCGTTCAGTTCCGGTGTCGCTGCCATCACGTGACCGGCCCTCCGGGCATGACCCAGCCGGGCACTGACGCACTCAGCGGTGTGACGCCGTGGGGGTTGGGGGGGGGCGCTGGAACTTTTCACCATTCCCACATCTGTATTAAAATTTCGTTGCTCACAAAGGATGGACATACCACTTGCTACGAAAATTAATTTTGATTTATGGAGTAACAAAGCTGGTTATCCCAATGTGTTGCAATAGTCCTGTTATAGCATGTTTGTATCCTAATGTGACCCTTAACTCTGCGACCCGGCCATAGACGAGATGGATGGGCATCTGAGGGAGCAGCCAGGACTCGGCTGTGATGACAATCTGTGACCTTGTATGACGCCGTCCCGTCCCTCAGGCGCGGACCAGGTGGTAGGTCACCTGAAGGAGTCGGCCGTCTGGCTGCGGTGACCCCTCTGTGACCTTGTGTGACCCTGGTGACCTTGTGTGACCCCGTCCTCAGGCGTGGACCAGGTGGTAGGTCACCTGAAGGAGTCGGCCGTCTGGCTACAAGACTACGGTCAGGAGCGTGATGAGATTCTCCAGGAGCTAGTCTCCACACACAACCTCGGCCAGGAGGATGTGCTCGGCATCTCTATGGAGGGATACGAGTCAGTAGGGATACATTTCGGAGGGACATGAGTCAATGTGATTAGCTATGGAGGGACGCGAGTCACTGGCTAAATGTGCTCTCAAGTGCCACTTGCTGAATCAGTGTGACTCATTCGCGATTTAGCGACTCGTTCAAATTGGGGAGATGGCCAAGGGGACTCAGGTATTACCTGTTGCCCCAAATGAATCAGGCAAATTCGAGTCTTCATGCCCTGGCAATTGTGAATTATCAGTCACACGGTCTCACTTAATTCACAACTGAACAGCAGTGGTTTTGCAATGGTTTTCTGGTAGCTCGGTGACGAAGCTGCGCTGATTGTGTTCCGTAATTTGCAGCAAGTTTCCGTTAACTGTACCACGTTAACGTCAGATGTTCACAGCTTTGAGATCATTAACCTTAGACCGCTGACCCCTGATTCCACGCCCCTTGCCCCTTCCTCCCTTCCCTGTTCTCTAACCTTCACCCATACCATCCGACAGGTGTACGGTACCCAGAGGACGGAACCCTTGCCCCCCCCCCCCCACATGTGCTCTAACCGTCACCCCTTCCATCCAACAGGGTACGGTACCCAGAGGACGAGCTGGAGGAGATGTTCCCAGGCCGCTCTGGCAGTCTGTTTTCAGAGCAGTTCCACCCGGCCTGGTTCCTCCTGGAGAACCATCACCAGAGCGGCTACGAAGACCTCCGGGCCGGTCTCAGCTTCCTCAGGCGCAAGGTCAACGCAGAAAAGGAGGGCCAGCTCACCTTCCTCAAGGTACGACCGTCGACACGTTCAGGAGTTTGTGGTCATTGGAGCTGGTCCGTTATTTTCCTTTTGGTTCCGTTCGGCAAATAAAATGTTATCAGGTTCAAATGTGCCTCGACTAGTGCAAAAATTAAAAGAACGAAATATTGCTACACAAATGCGAGAAATTCGGAGTTTATGCCACAACAAAACGCATCCAAATCTTCCGATGAGGTGATCTCAGATGTTCTTTTTTCATGGCATGACTCACAGTTTCCGTAATTGGCAGCATGTTTCCGTTAATTTTCACGTCTATAATAATGCACCGTGCTGCCCGGAACCCTTCGGTGATTCTGTGAACCCTACTGAGTACTGTATTGTGTCCCCTTGTGAACCCTGAACACTGTTTGAGCCCTGGTGTGAATTAGGGATGCAAATCGGAGGCTGGGCCCAAATTCAGGCCCGGCAGGCTTGGAGCTGTGTCTGAACGACTTGCCGGTTTCATGCTGGGCTCACCAAAATTCCAGAGGTTTAAATATTTGTTTAATGTAGAATGAAGTAGACATGCTGCCACATGTGGCCGGGCTTGATGCCGCTGCCAACTCATTTATGAGCGGTGGCGGTGGTGGTGGCGTTTCCTGTTTGTTGGATAAATGGTTACATCTCTATAAAAAATGTGAATCTTACGTCCGGCCCGGTTTCAGGACTACGCTGGCCTGGTAATTGACCAGCTGGACGCGCTGTCGGAGATGAGGGAGCTGTTCAAGAAGCACACCTCGGCACACGACCCCATGTTCACCATGGATCAGGCCATCAACGGTGGGTGGCGCGCTGCGGCGCCGTGCGAGCCAAAACTCGGGGCCACACGGACGGCTGAGTGAGCTCTGGTGTGAATTAGATATGCAAATTTCAGGACCACGGAGCTGGCGCCGGGCCCAAGACAGTTTTTTTTGGGGGGTGACCTGGGACGATTTCGTGTAACAGTTAACACTGATGTAGCTAAAAAGAGCTCTGAGAGCGTAGACTCGTGGTCGAATCTCTGACTACTGCTGAGGTCATTCGCCTCTGGCCTCATGACTCACACCGTCTTCCCTGCCCGACAGCGAGCAAGGAGGAGGCTGACAAGCTGTTCCAGGACGTGCTGCGGCGGAAGGACCGCGCCGACTCGACGCGCTCGGCGCTGGCGGTGCTGCAGCGCTACCGCTTCCTCTTCTACCTGCCGGTCAGCATCGAGAGGAACATGAGGCGCAGGGAGTTCGACGTCATCATCAACGACTACGCCAAGGCGCGCGGCCTGTTCGCCGACACCGAGGTGCAGGTGAGGTTGTGGTGGAGTAAGGGAGATGGAAGATGGTAGATGAAGGATAGACGAAGGATAGATGAAGGATGGATGAAGGATAGATGAAGGATAGATGAAGGATAGATGAAGGATAGATGAAGAACAGATTAAAGACAGATGAAGGATAGATGAAGGATATACGAAGGATTGATGAAGGATATACGAAGGATAGATGAATAGATATACGAAGGATGGATGAATAGATACAGTGGTGGAAAAGTTGCTGTTTGTTGATATGGCTCCATTGTTGTGCTTCAGAATTGGTCTAGATAAAATGTTAAGTCACGAGTGTAGTTGCAAGTGTTTCTTTGATGGTCATAGATGATGAGATTGGTCAGATTGTCTAGGAAGCTTCTTACTTTTTACAGAGAGTACAAAATAATATATTTTGTCTAGTCAGTCGCAGCTCAGGAGTACAAATGGAGCCACACCAACAAACAGGAACTTTCCCACCACTTGGATAGAATCCATGACTTGAATGAAGAATATGATGATGCAGTGAAGAAAATATATATGTATGTGTGTGTGTGTGTGGTGCAGGCAAAGCAGCGGGGGTGATTGTGAAAAACGATAAGGTTGAGGCTTGTATTATCTTACCTCGGATTTTTTTTTTCTCAGGTGTTCAAAGCAGGTGATGGCGGTGGTGGAGAATAAGATAGCGAACCTGCGTGACATTCTGAAGGCCTAAGCTGAAGGAAGTCAACGGATCGTTCGAGGAGCAAAAACAGATCATCAGGTAACCGTGGAGCTGCTGGTGGGCGTAGGAACAATGGCAAGGCTTTGCTGTTTTTAGAGAGCGTGCGCGGTTTTGTGGCAAACTAGTGACAATACTAGAACTTTTGTGGCAAACTAGTGACAATACTACAACTAGCAGGACACATTTTGGTTTGTCAAAACTCTATGGTCTTATAGTAAGTGTTATCTCAGCAAGCTGGAAGTTTTAGGTTTTATGTGATGTACCTCGCCTTCCATTTTTGCATGTGCTCACTCGGCTCCCAAATGGTGATGAAAATTGAAAACAATAGGTGAATATATCATAAACGTTTTAAAAATAGCCCGAGGCTGTAGGCTGCTCTAGATTTAAACAATATGTAATTTTTAATGCTGAAGTATCCAATCATTCATCAGCCCCATCATCATCAGTATCGTCACAACCATCCCCCCCACACACACACACACACGCACACACGCACACACGCACACAAACTGACCACCTGCGCTGCCGCCGTGCTCAGGTACCTGGTGAGTCTGGACACGGCCGGCGACGTCGGCTGGGAGTGCATCCTCTCTGAGCACGCCTTCATCCGGACCGTGCTGACCTCGTGCCGGCAGCAGTACGGCGGAGCGGGCACCACGAGCACTGCTATCGACGCACAGGTACGGCGGCTAGTGGGACCGGTGACTGTGGCTGGGGACTGGTGACGGCGGCTGGGGACCGGTGACGGCGGCCTGGGGGGGCGGTGGGGGACCGGTGCGGCGGCCCTGGGGGGGCGGTGACGGCGGCTGGGGGGCGTGACCCTGGACGGTGGCGGTGATCCGTGTAGGATCGTGTGGTGACGGGGACGGGGTATAGCGTCATTGCGGGAGAGCAAGGTGTGATCGTGATGTGGGGTAAGACATCAGTCCATGCTGGAGAGCCGTGTTGGTTATTCGGTATTTCTTTTATGGTGTTTCATACTACGGGGGGTTTTTATCGCTTTGCTGTCGGCGCCGTTTGTATCGCTGACTATCTCCTGACTGCTTTCACCCCCCCCCCCCCCTCCAAACCCTCCCGATATTCGCTGGTCTGACAGTGGAAGTTATTCCGGCCCTGACACGGCCCGGTCCTCTCTGACATCTGTCTGTGGACCTCCCATGGCAACATCCTGACATCTGGCCTCCGCCCTCCCCGCAGACGACAGCGCCACCTATCGTGCTGTTTATCGAAGACGTGGCGGACCGGATGACCGGCAAGTTCCCGGGCCTCTTCAAGCTGGGACAGTGCTACTTCCAGGGCGAGTTGCACACTGCCCCCGAGCCTGCCCGCAAGCCAGACTTCAAGGTAAACATGGGCTGGAGAGCGTGGAGCATATAACCACGGCAGTTGGTCGGCTAATATGTGTACTTGTATAGTTCGCCAACCAGTGTTTTGTTTTATAAGTGCAATTGAAGGTCACTTTCTGCTGTTGAAAGTAGAAGAAACGCAAGTCATATTTGATCAATTTCCGAGGCATGAACGTAACAAATTAGTTGTGCTTTGTTCACCACTCCCAATGTTACTATGCTCTTAAACTTCGTGTATAATCATACCTCGTATGAAATAACAATTAATAATAATCATCATTTGGTCTTTACGTGCCGCCACTCTCATTTCATTCAAGGCACTCGGACACGATACATCCATGCATGGGCTGCGGCCGTAGGCGTTGGAAGGGTTGAACCCGGGGCCCTTCAATCACCAGACAAGCTCTCTAACCACTCGACCACACCCTCACCCTGTTCACAATGTGTTACCCTGTTACCCTGTGTTACCCTGTGTGTTACCCTGTGTAATGTATTACCCTGCCGCAGCGTCTGGTGAGCAGCATGGTGGAGCTGTGGTGTGTGCTGGTGCGCGGCGCCCTGCTGCCACACACGGCCGACTCGCCCGAGCACGCCTGGAGCGACACGCTCCGGGAGCCCGTCTGGCTGCAGGCCTGTCTCAGGGAGGTCACCGCCACCTATGGCAGCCTGCAGACGCTGGGAGTCGCCGCAGACGCGCTCGATGAGGTCAACCAGCTCGTGTTCGACCTCAGGTCAGTGGTGTTACTGAGGTCACGTCACACGACACACGTATCCTTCTGAGTACCTTTCTGTTTCAGCCCTTTAGTAGTTTCACAGACATTTGTTCACAGTATTGTTGTCTGATATGAGGTCTGCTGTCTGAACTGGTGTTGGACTTGGTTTTGGATCAATGTCCTCAGCCGTGTTGGTTTCTAAGCAGCATGTGGTCAGTGTAACATGGGCGGCATGTGACCTTTGTTGTCGGTCCGCCCTAAAACCCCAATCATCATCATCATGGCCAGTGTAGCACTTGTACCCAAGTTAGTCAACGAGCTTGCGTAGTTCCACGAAGCTCTCCCATGCACTTAACCCTCACTCCGGTTCATTTTCAATATCCGTCACCTGGGCACAAATTGACCTTAGCTGTCGGCGCGCCCGAAAACCCCAATACACAAAATATTCGTCACCGCTGCTTTTGAAACTGAATGTGTTTCCCCTCATTTCTTCCCTCCACCCCGTCTGCCCACAGGAAGCACTGCCTGATGACCATGTTCCGTCGGACGATGGACTCGGTGCGCCAGCTGCCGGGTCGGGACGCCTGGTCTCTGGAGCCCACTCTGGACTCCAGCGGGTACGGCTACACGCGGCTGCTCACCCAGTTCGTCTCGGCCGTCACTGACGTGGTGGGGCAGGCCGAGGAGCAGGTGTTGACCGGCGGACCGCAGGAGAGCGCCCTGATGGAGAACGAGACCGTCAGGAAGGATGTGGTGGTGCTCGTCTACAACCTGGTGGCCACGTTCGCGCAGGTGGGTTGCTGCTGCTGGTTCGAGTTGGCTCAGCCGCCTTGCTATGGCGTGGTGTAGGTCATGTTAGGTGTTGAATGTGACGTGATTGGTTTGGTTAGACGTGTAACCGCTTAATGTGGAAAGTGTTATCCTACTGACCAGTTAAGCGAGTCCAAGCGTGTTGCATGGCTAGTCCAAGAAGGTAATTCGGTCTGCAGAATGAGTCCCAGACCACGAGCAATGAAATCGACAGCATTGTTTATGATTTAGCTGAGCAATAGCTGTATAAGCTACCGCTGCTATCTTTAGAGCCCCTAGTGATCATATGTGATGATGCATACTGCTAGCATTCCGTACCAATCACTCTAATCTCCACGGGGCACCAAATGACCTCTCCAGCGGTGCGCCCCAAACCATTCATCATCATCTGCACCGTCCGAACACGCTCGTCCAATCAAACGGCACGGACTGGGACAACCTTGTCCTCCGTTGACCTCACCCTGCCCTCCCCGTCTGTCCCTTCGTCAGGTGCTGGATACGGACTGGGACAACCTTGTCCTCCGTGGACCTCACCCTGTCCTCCCCGTCTGTCCTCATCGTCAGGTGCTGGAGCGGTTGGCGGATGAGGACACTGATTCCGATGACGGGGAGGATTCGGAGGAGGCCGGCGGTGGCGGCCGGGAGTCACCCAGCGTCGAGCATCGGCTCCTGCGGGTCCTCTCCAACTGCCACGTGCTCCGGGTCAGCCGCGCGCCGGAGCTGGAGCGGGTCTTCACCTCACACGGGTGAGTGTGCCCTTCACACGCCTTCACACGGGGGATGGTGAGGTGGAGCGGGTCTTTACCTCACACGGGTGAGTGTGGTCTTCACACGGGGGATAGTGAGGTGGAGCGGGTCTTTACCTCACACGGGTGAGTGTGCCCTTCACACGGGGGATAGTGAGGTGGAGCGGGTCTTCACCTCACACGGGTGAGTGTGACCTTCACACGGGGATGGTGAGCTGGAGCGGGTCTTCACCTCACACGGGTGAGTGTGGCCTTCACGCGGGGGATGGTGAGCTTGAGCGGGTCTTCACCTCACACGGGTGAAGATAGGAATGAAGAGAGTCTTTCGGGTGAGTTGGGAATGTAAGTCTCGCGGAGGACTGGTGGGATAGAGGGAGCTCACGCCATACGTGTCAGTTATGAAATGTGGGAGTGCATGGATTCGTGAGTGGTGAGATGTGCGAGTTACGGTTGAGTTGTGAATTACGGTTGAGTTGTGAAACATGCAAGGCTGACAGAATCTGTCAGCCGCGCCATCTGATTGGCATGGAAGCGCATTTACACCTCAGATGCGTGATTGGTGAGATGTGTGTCGTGTGAGTTTCACTCGGGTGAATTTGTAGGTGCGTTGCATGAATGACTAAAGTCTGCTTGCTTCCTCGTGTGACTGACTGTGACTGCGTGTGTGACTGACTGTGACTACGTGTGTGACTGACTGTGACTGCGTGTGTGACCGTGTGACTGACTGTGTCTGCATGTGTGACTGACTGTGACTGCGTGTGTGACTGACTGTGACTGCGTGTGTGACTGTGTGACTGACTGTGACTGACTGTGTCTGCGTGTGTGACTGTGTGACTGATTGTGTCTGCGTGTGTGACTGTGTGACTGACTGTGTCTGCGTGTGTGACTGTGTGACTGACTGTGACTGCGTGGGTGACCGTGTGACTGACTGTGTCTGTGTGTGTGGCTGTGTGACTGACTGTGACTGACTGTGACTGCGTGTGTGACTGTGTGACTGACTCTGACTGTGTGTGACGTGTGTGACTGCGTGACTGTCACTGTGACTGCGTGTGTGACTGTGTGACTGACTGTGTCTGCGTGTGTGACCTGTGTGACTGACTGTGTCTGCGTGTGTGACTGTGTGACTGGGAGGTGTGTCTGGTATGTGACCTGTGTGACTGATCTGTGTCCTGCGTGTGTTGACTCGTGTAACTGAGTGTGTTGCGTATGTGACCGGTTGTGTATCTGACTGTTGTTCTTTGTCTGTGTTGCTGATCTCGTTGTGTACTGATGTGTGGTCTGCGGTGTGTTGACCGTTCTGATGAGTGTGTCTTGCGTTGTGTGACGTGTGACTGTTACTTGTGTCTGCGGTGTGACTGGTATGATTTGTGTCTGCGTTTCTGTTGTGATCCGTGTGTCTGATTCTGTTGCGCGGTGTGACCGGGTTGTGACTGTATGTTGGTTGTCTGTCGGTATGTGACTCGTGTGTACTGTATGTGTTGTTCTGTCGTGTGTGATCCGTTTGTGACTGGACTTGTGACTGCGTGTGGGTGACGTTGCTGTACTTGACTGTTGTCTTTGCGTGTGTGACATGTTGTTGACTTGAGTTTGTGTCTGCGTGTGTGACCTGTGTGAACGACTGGTTTTCTGCGTGTGTGATTCGGTTGATCTGACTTTTTGTGTGCTGTGGGACTTGTTTGGTGATTGTTAGTGTGGTTCTTGCGTTGTTGTGGCTTGTGATTTTGACTTGGTGGTCTGTCGTTTGTGTGACTGTGTGTTCTGTACTGCTGCGTGTGTGTACCGTGTGATTGTATTGTCTGTCGTGGTTGTTGTATTCTTGGTTTGTTTCTTTGACTGGGTCTTTGCTGTTGTGTGATTCTGTTTTGTTGTTGTTTGGTCTGTGTGAATCCCTTGTGTGACTGGTATCTCTTGTTTGTTGCTGTTTTGTTGTATCTTTGTTTGTATTCTCTGTTTTTTATGTGTTGTTTTTCTCTGTTGTGGTATCGTGTGTGATTTGATCTTGGTGTGTTTGTTGTATTGTGTGACTCGACTTGTCTGCGTGTGTGACCCGTGTGACTGAGTGTGCCTGCGTGTGTGTGACCGTGTGACTGAGTGTGTCTGCGTGTGTGGCTATGTGATGACTGTATCTGCGTGTGGACGTGTGACCTGACTGTGTACTGCGTGTGTGACCGTGTGACGATTGGTGTCTGCGTGTGTACCGTGTGACTGACTGGTGTCTGCGGTGTGTGACTGACTATTGTCTGGCGTGTGTGACCTGTGTGACTTGACTGTGTCTGCGTGTGGTGACCGGTGACTGGAACTGTGTCTGCGTGTGTTAGACCGGCTGTGTCTGCGTGTGTGACCGGGTGTGACTGACTTAATGTCTGCGTGTGTGTTTACTGGACTGTTGACTGCGGGTGTGGGCCCGTGGGACTGACTGTGTCCGCGTGTGTGACTCGTGTGGACTGACTGTGTCTGCGTGTGTTGACTGTGTGGACTGACTGGTGACTTGCGTGTGTGACTGTGTGACTGCTTGGTGTCTGCGTGTGTGACCGTGTGACTGACTGTGTCTGCGTGTGTGACCGTGTGACTGAGTGTGTCTGCGTGTGTGACCGTGTGACTGACTGTGACTGCGTGTGTGACTGTGTGACTGACTGTATATGCGTGTGTGACTGTGTGACTGATTGTGTCTGCGTGTGTGACCAGATTCCCGGCGTCGGAGGTGCAGCAGGGTCTACAGAAGGTGACGGACGTCCTCTCAGACCTGGAACAGAAGCTGTTCGAGGCGTATATGGAGGAGAAGGCCGACCCGATCCTCGGTGAGTTAGGACTTAGGAGCTCGTCTCTGGGCGACACGCCGGCCCGTCAGGCGCGGGCTCTGCCGCCGCTGGGACTCGTGTGATGTGACGTGTGATGTGACTGTCATGTGACAGAGTAATGTGACTGTCATGTGACCCAGGGTGGGCGTTTGGGGCCTCGGGGGAAAGTGGGACTTGTTAAAACCTGGCTAGGGATCATATTGTTTCGGTACTTAAACGCGAACATCGCACAAAATTGCAAACAATCCAGAGGTGACTTTCGGGTAGAAAATATTCGGGTAGATCATTAATTTTCTTAAGTTGACCAGATTGAATTAGGCATGTAGGACAGCTTCATTTATATTTTGATAGGCTTTTCGTCGAATACCAAAACTTATGTGGAAGCAGTTCCTGTGGAATCGCCATGTTATTCTGCGACCAGTGTGAAAATGTGGTGTCACTCATCGTTAACGCTGTGTGATGTCTGATGTGGTCTGTGACGTGGTCTGATGTGGTCTGTGACGTGGCCTGATGTGGTCTGTGACGCGCTTACCACTGGCCGGCAGGCATTATCGAGATGTCCATGTACCAGGGCAAGTTTGAGTGGTCGGCGGTGCTGAGGCCACCCTCGGACGTACGCGGCTACGTCAAGGAGATCATCATGAACTGCATCGGCGTGCATGCCGAGGTAGGTGGCGCTGTAGTCTCACCGTCTCAGCTGTCCGTCTACAGGTGTAAAAGCAGTCTTTTCAATAGTTTCCTGTCTGCGCGGACGTTGAGTTAAATAAGTATGACGCCCGTGAATTCAACTATGAGCGATGCGGTTAATTAACGCACCAATTGCAATCTTGTATGTACCTTCCTGCACTTCACTCTTGGTTGCCTTGCACTATCAAAGCTGCAAATACTTATGTATTTCTTAAGCAAATCCCATGCGCTGCGTTCCTTGTCAAACCTCCTGCAGGACGTTACCCTGCTGTCTGACCTCTGGACCCGCCCTCCGACTTCAGGTGTACTACGTGTCCCCCCTGCTGGTGCGGCGGGTGCTCTGTAACCTGGTGGAGGGCGTGGCCGAGGAGCTCAGCCGACTGATGACGTCAGTGACGCGGATGACGCCCGTGGGCGGGCAGCAGGCGCGGCTCGACCTGGCCGCGCTGCAGGAGACGCTACAACTCTTCATCACAGAGTCGGCTCGGTGAGCGACGGCGAGTGATGCCGACGTTGGTCATCATCATCATCGGCATGTTTGTTAAACACAAATGAAGTAGCATGTATGTAAACACAAAGCAGAAGGCAAAAGCAGAAGCTTAAATCAATTGTGCTCCTTGAGACTGCGCCGCATTATCATTGTGTCGCTCTGAGTGGCCGAATCCGCAGTGCCCAATTGATGACGCCGTGCTGGGTGTCGGCAATAATGTCCGCTTCCGCAGTGCTCTGTTCTGATGTGTTGTTCACGTGTCCCCCGCTCGGCAGGGTGTCGTTTGTGGAGGCCTCCGAGTCACTGCCGAACCACCAGGATCCGGCTGGGGACAAGCGGTGAGGCATCGCACTGACTCGTGACGTCACCAGTGAGCAGGCTGGTGGCGTTATAGTGTGACATTGGCGGTCTTAGCGCTCTAAGGGGTTCTGACTGATGGTACTGCCGTGACTGGCTCCAGACGTGTGCTACCCACGCAGTTCACCACGCTTAGGCGGCTGCTGCCTAACTAGGGTCAGACTAGAACCCTTTTATTTACGAGAATAAGAGCCAGACAAGACGGTGGTCTGGTGTTAGCTAGTTTCGCAGGCTTGCATTTAATATCTCCAGCCAGCTTAACCGACTGGATTGACGAGCGGGAAACCACTGCGAATCTCTCGATTGAGCCAGCGGCAGCCTGGTGCGACTACACCGATAGCGTTTTAGTCTGGGACGATTTCCGTTTCGCACTGGATAAACCATGGTTGGATGAGTCACATCGACGTCCTGGCACTTAAGGCACGAGACGTTCATGCTACCAGTATAAGCCCAGCTCGATGATATAAGTCACTTAGCTTTATAGGCGCAATGAACCTATTTCACCCTGGTGCACATCTGACGTCATGTACCTGTATCCCTACAGGTTGGTGGAGGACCTCCTGAAGAAGTTCCGCTCCAACATGAAGCTACAGATCATGTGCTTCACCAAGGAGCCCACGCTGGAGGACTTCTCCTCCGACTGAGAGGTGTCCGAACACACATACCCACACACAGACATACACACAGAGTGGAGCAGGTTGATACGGAGGCTGTGAGCTTGGCCGGCGCACTGCTCCCTCCTCAAACGAAGGTTGAACGAAAGAACGAAGGCGCCCGTAACCTCCAGTCGCCATCAATGGTGGCGCTAGCTGCTCCTCGTTCGGATAGAAGTGATCAACCGAGGTCGCTGCAGGACTTAGCGTCAAGCTCTTCAGGATGAGACGGGCCTGGCTCCGCGGTGCATCCCTGGAACTCTCCCGAGTCCCGCGTGAGCTGGTGATACACGCTGTGGCTAGCTGAACCTTCCGCGGTGCATCCCTGGAACTCTCCCGTGTCGAGCTGGGGATACAGCTGTGGGCTAGCTGAACCTTCCGCGGTGCATCCCTGGAACTCTCCCGTGTGAGCTGGTGATACACGCTGTGGCTAGCCGAACCTGAGTTGGGGACACTTATGCTGTGTTCTGACCATCGATTCCCGCGGGGATTCCAGGGAATCGGTAGAAAAGTGTTTTCTACCTTCCCGAAGCAGAGTTATTATGAATATCAATGTATAAATGCATTGCCGAACTGCGGTAGAGTAGTGCAGTTCAAATGCCCGCCGGCGATTCCAGTGATTCACGTGGGAAATGTGCACGGTCAAAACACGGCCCTTCACCGACCGAATCGTGATAGTTCTGGAGAGCACGTCATACTGAAATGACATACAGGCTGCCCTCTATATCGCTGGACAGACCGCAGACGCATAGCTGCCTGGCTGGGTCGGCGACCAGCGTCGGTTTGACCCGTTTGAGCAGTGTTTGCTTTACAGTTTTCATGTGAAATTCATTTTTGAACTCTGTAATTTGTCATGGTTAGGTGCATAGCAAGAGCACTTTCAGTATGTTGCAAAGGAATTACTCAGTTGGTGTTGTTGGTCTTCTGATCGTGTTTTGCTACCATGTATATTGATGTGTATTGCATTACAGTGGCTATGCGTTGTTTTGATTGTATAGATTTGTTATGTTATCTTCACGTGTATGAGTATTTGTATGAGCGTATTTATCATGTGTATTGTGTATATCATGGAAAGAAGAGGGCATCGTTATGAAGATTGTCATAATACAGAAAGCAATTATTATGTTGTACTTGGCATCAAGTATTGCCTTTTAAAAATCGATGAAGCAAGTCATTAAGCGTTAAGACACCTACGACAGCGGCTGCTGCGCTCCCTTGTCAAATCGGCAGGCGTTATGTATATATCAATAATATAAATGTCAGTCAAAATATTCGCTGACGACACCAATATTTACCGGAATGTGGCGAAGGAGGGAGACCGATTGCGGCTCCAAAGCGATCTTGAGATAGATAACTCCGCTGGTCCGAATATATAGAGATATAGAATTCATAAGAGAGAAAGTGCGCTACGATTCATATTGGAAGTCAGACCATACACTACTCGCTGGGGGGAGTCCCACTGGGGACGTCCAGTTCAGAGAAGGACTTGGGCATCCGAGTACGGCTGTTCCATCTGGGTCCCATTCAACAAAGCTGATCAGAAGGCAGTCGAACGAGTACAGCGTCGAGCTACGCGACTCATCCCAGAGTTAGGAGACAGACCGTGCCCCGAGCGTCTCAAACTGCTGGACCTGCCCTCGCTGTATTATAGAAGACGTTGCGGAGATATGATCAGAACATTCCAAATCATGCACTCTGAGCTGGACCTGCAACCGGAGAACTTCTCACCAGCACGGCATTCAAGGACAAGAGGACACCAGTGGAAATGGAACAAGGAACTGGCCAAATCGAGGGTTCGAAGACACTGCTTTGGTGTGATTGTCGTGAACTACTGGAACGCTCTCCCCTCGAACGTCGTCCTAGCCTCATCCTTGAACCAGTTCAAGTCCCGTCTGGATGTCCACTGGGCAGGCATCCGCTTGGTCGATGAGAACGGGACCATCAGGCCAAGTGGCCTTCTTACTCCCGAATACGTTAAGGTTAAGGTTAAGGCCTTTTTTGTACTTATGAAGAAATTGCAAGAACATATATCAGTTAATCAATTCCTCGCATTGCGATAAATTCAGCCTCGTGAACGTGTACCGTCAGCGTATACCAGTAGTTGAAGTATGTCACGCAGTGAAGAAAGACGTATGCGGCATTTAGCACGTATATTTTGAGCATCAGACATCCTGGAGCGACTGGTCAGTGACACGCATTGAATTTGTCATAGCAGTATCACTGTGAGCATAGCGGAGGGAATATATGTAATTACATATCACCCCCGCCTAAAAATGATGTAAAGCTCATACGCAAGACGCTCACCCTCAAATGCCAACACACGAGACAAAATGACTATTAAGCATGCTTCATTATAAATGACATATACATGATTGTAAGCATTCAGATCTTTTCAGCGAGTTTGGAGTGCTGAGAAATAATAATTGATATAAGCATAACTTGATCTTATCATCAAATTATTCGCAAAATTAAATCAAAGACAGAATTATTTCGAAAATAAATTTATAATAATTTTGTCTTTAATTTATTGTTTCGAATAATTTGAGGATAAGATCAAGTTGTGCTAATATTACATTCAGATCTCTGAAATTACTAACAAAATTACTAACTGCCCTTTTATGCATCACAAATCGCTAACCCTGTCATAAAACCGATGAACTGAGATTTGAGACACTTGGTCCACACGATCATCGCCGCACGAAAGTAATTGTTGAGATGAACGTTAACTTAGGAACACCAAGCATGGCCAGCCAGCCACTATGGAATGTTTTGGCATTGCCTGTGAAGTGTGAACGCAATGCCTGCCCAGTTGCCGGTCTTTAGAGTCTTCTCTTCCTGTTTTAAGTTATTGCCGACAATGGACGAAACGTGAATCTTACCAAAGTCTAAACCCTAACCCTTGACTCCGGCGGCTCAGTCGGCCCCTACAGCACATCACTCGCATGAAGCACATCACTCGCATGGAGCACATCACTCGCATGGGTGTCGTTTTCTATAGGCCTGGTGGGGCCCCACCAATAATGCCACATTTTAACATTAGACCTATGGCGTTGCATGGACAGAACGACACTCAAATCCGTAAAGTTGGCATTGGGCCCTACCAATAATTTCCAGAAAATGACGCCCGATCACACGTCACTCTTACGTCACTCTGAATCGAAGCGGACCATCACACTCACAGATCCATCCCCTCTCTCGTTCTCACGCCGATACGCGTCTCGTCGACAACACTAATCTCTTCTATCACGGTTACGGAGACGATCCCGCGCGGTCGTCTCGACAGACTATGGAGCGGCGTCAGTGAAGTGACGTGAAGTGATGTGAGGTATGGCGGTCCCCTGTGAGGCATCTGACGAGGTATGGCGGTCTGCTGTGAGGTATTGGTGGTTTACATGGCGAGGGCAGACAGCAGCAGCAGCAGCGGCGCCGCGCCGCAGGCGGCCGCCGAGTTGGAAGACGAACTTCCTCTGTAACACGGGTGGAGAACAGCAAACGGTCAGAGCAAAGCGACGGTGTGGTGTTTTTACACTGCATACGCCAGGATACTGGCGCCCGCGGTAGCACGGGTATAAACATGGTGGAGGTATGGCACACGGTTAACACCGTCATAGCACACGGTTATGACACTAGTCAGAGTGGACGTAAACATACACGGTCTGTACTCAGCACACGGAAGCCGGGACTGCAGCGCACACTGCACACATGTAGGACACTGCATCGTCGGAATGGTACGCATGTAGTAATGATACCGGAGAAGGCTTCTCAATGTATGGCGTTAGACAAGCAGTGGCTGTAGTGCGGACAAATAGAATAAGTGTGAGTACAGGTGCACAAGAGAATTGCCAGGTCAGAAAATTGCGGTGTGTCTGTTGCGTTACGTTCATGCACAGACAGGCACGTAGCCAGGGGCGGCGAGGTTGGCCGCCCCCCCCCCCCTGGAGGCTCGGCGGGCCCTTACGAGACTGCGCGGTATCATGGGCTAGACCACGCAAAGCGTGGTCTTTAGATAGTTTAGAGCACTTCAAAGCCCTGAATGGCCATCAGGACCCTCTCTAATAGACCAGAGGGCCCCTTGTATGTTTAAAAGAGCTCTATGCATGTCAGAGGGGCCCTGGACAAGCCAAAAGGGTCCCTAAGCGGGTCAGAGGATCCCTGAAACGTCGAATGGGCCCCTAGCCAGCACAGAGAGCCCCTGGGCAAGTCGTAGGGCCCCTGGGCGGGTCGGTAGGGCGAAAAAGCAGCCAGCGTAGTTCCTTATCAGTTCAAAAGGGTCCCATGAGCAGGCAGGAAGGCCTCCAGTCAGACCAGAGGGCCCCTGAGAAGTTCAAAGGGCCCACGTGCAAGTCAAAGGGGCCCCTGACCAGACGGAAAGGGCCCCTGTGCGGGTCAGAAGGGCCCATGATTCATGAACATGTAAAATGGGCCCTTCACAAGTACGAAGGGAACAGACCTTTTCATCCGTTCTACTGGGCCCTTTCAACGCTCGGGAATGGGCCCTCTCGAGGCGCCCCCCCCCCGGACGAAATCCTGGCTACGTGTCTGGTTCATGGACCTCTGAGGGTCCTGGTCCAATCCCGCTCATCAAGAGTTGAAGAAAGAGAGGGGCATCACAAAAAGCGGCCAAAATCCGTAATGTTTTTCATATAATTTGTATTCATTTTGTATTGGTTTTATATATTGTTGTTTTGAGGGGCTCTTTCAACGCTAGGAAAGTCCCTTGTTGAAGCCCCCCCCCCCCTGGACAAAATCCTGAACTACTTGCCTGGCTGTGCACAGATAACAGGAGACCTAGGGCATCTGTGGTTCATGCAATCGGTCTCCTGTCTCTGTGGTTCATGCAATCGGAAATCAGGGTCATGCAAAGCTGATAGGGTGGTAGAGACGTTTGCAAAAGCGTAATTTTTGACACAACCTGATAAAGCGCACATCGCTAACAATTATGCCAGGCTAGAGCCAGACCAGACGTGCTCGGATCTAGGATCAGGCGTGCCACTTGAAACACTGACCTTGTTTCGGGGACATTCAAAACGCCCCAATAATAATAAAGGCCAGAGCCTTGTATTGGCCAGAATTCATAAATGCCCTGAGTTTAAATGACCCCAGGATCAATTTTGGCCAGAGGTTGAAAAGGCCAATAAAACCAAAAATGCCTCGGCAGAGAATTCATACAGGCCAGAGCTTGTATTGACCAGAGGTTGAAAAGTACCGAGCTTGTATTGGCCAGAGCTTGAAAGAGCCAGAACTCGTAATGACCAGAGATTGAAAGGGCCAGAGTTTGTATTGGCCAGAGGTTGAAAAGCAAGAGCTTGAAAGGGCCAAAGCTCGAATCGGTCAGAGGTTGAAAGCCCTAGCGCCCCAGCCGTGGTTGGCTAAGGAGGAGTCGGGAAGAGAGCCGGATCGTCCGGTCAGCGATCCACGATTGGCAGTGCCAGGTCACGGCCGCCTCGCTGTTGTGTTCATTACCACTGACAGCTCTCGTCTGCAGTACAATGCGAGTGAACGTGAATCTGTGTTGCGAGAAGCATGGTCGCCGAGACGTGCTAAAACAATCGGCAATGGGTGCAAGACTCGTACAGTGGACTTGTGCTGTTTTGGCCGCTGCGACCGGCTTTAATAATGTGCTGACGATATGGGCGAACCTCGAGCGGGGAGTAATATAGAGAAGACCGGCGTGACGCCTGGTCAGCGAAAGGTGACTGAAGCCTTTCAAAGGTTCGAAAATGCATCGGTTACAGTGTCGGCTGCAAAGCGAGGCGGACGTGACCTTTAAAGGTCACTGTCAAGTGTCACAGGCCGGGGCCGGAGCCAAGGCTGGGTCGGCTGGCGCGGAGCCAAGTTCCGTGGCGCCCTTATCAGCTGACGAGCGAGGCCAAGGTCACGCGGCAGCCGGCCGACATAAACAATACACAGGGAGCCACTAGCGGATCCAGGGGGGGCGGCAGGGGCGTTAGCCCCCCCCCCATATTGCCTGAAATTGACGAAATTTGAGATATATTCCGCTGTAGAGGGAAATCTAATAAACTTTTACTAAGGCATATTTGTCTTAAACCGTTCAGTAAAGTATAAGAAGTCAATCCGATGACGTTTTTCGAATTTGATGAAACTTTTTGAAATTTAGCCCCCCCATGCCCAGGTTCTGGATCCGCCAGTGCAGGGAGCTGCAGCAGCTGCTTCGCCGTGTGATCCGAGGGGAGCTGGATGTTTGTGTTAGATTTACAAGTGTTTGTTGTTTGTCTAATTGACAACTAGGGACTCAATACAGCTCGCAATGGGCACTTTCAAATGAGTATATACTCATAAGCTCCACACCCTCTGTCTTGTGGCCGCTGACTATTTGTCATGCTCATATTCTTTCCAACTACTCCAAGTCCTAGGTCAACCACGGCTGGGGCACTGGCCTTTTCAACTTCTGGCCAATTCGAGCTCTGGCCCTTTTTTGGGCCAACTTCGGGACCGGGTCGGGGCGGCGGCGCTTCTCTCCCTCCCCAACTTTGGCGTGACTGATCTTAACGTTCTGTTAAAATATATTATATTTCATTTAAGACATCGAAAATGTTTTGCCTTAATTTTTCCCTTGTCAACAAGGTTATGTATAATAAATATGATACGAAAATCAGAGGTGTCGCCACTGGGCCGGGGCGTGGCTAGTCAAAACTGACCCCCTACTTTGTGAAATAATTGTAGTTTATTCCGAGCCAAATATAAATGGTATATTTCGGTACAGTCTATAGTTACACGGCATGTGTTGTACGGTATATTCCGGAACATTGATCGCTGTCGCCGTGCTGCTGCCCCCATTTTCGTTCCACCGATCAACTGATACGTCAAACTTAGCCCAAACAACCACATTGCATGCCACGGCCCGGATCCATCGCCACGACCACCCCTCAGTCTGACACTATCTGCTCAGAAATCTGGCCGTGTCTTTGTGTCGACGTTTGGTGATGTGCGTTGTTTGCCTCAGCAGGTGGCGGGGTGGCGGGTACGGGAGTCCCGGTCAG